>WURT03479615.1:0-22026 GCA_009936505.3 Holothuria glaberrima | reverse complement strand
TATTCCAACACGCGGATGTATTAACCATGGCCATATATACATATTTACATAACCACTTAACAAGATTTCGGATCTAAACATCTCAGAACCGCACTGAAAGAAAACTAAAAAGTCAAGTAATTTCACATCTACATGCCAAGTTAGGGGCTCTGCAGTTATGTCTAACTTACTGTAACTCATCAAAGCTGAAAAGTCACATAATCCATGTAATATGCCTTGTAATTGCCTGTAAGGAAAAGGTCAGGAAAGATTTTGAGTTGTATTTAGAAAATCTCACCAAATTTGCAAAAACGGAATTCTCCCGTGCTGCGCCATCCGGTGGAGTATCCCAGGTAATTTATGGCCGAAGGATTAGGAGAAGTCCATTGTAAAAAAGGTGTCGTCTCTTCGTTCCTGCCTACTACAATACTGCCATTGCAGTCAAAGGTGATCCAGAATAGGCGAAATTCATCTTGGGTGACAATGTCGCGTTCCGAATAAGTCATTTCGGGGGCACAAGATTGGCATCGCCGAATGTCTGAGTAACTATTCCCGCCTGCTCCGATGACTATCACATAATGATCGACTGATTCACTTTTATTAGGACAAAGTCCGATGTGAACATCGTTGTTTGCCTTGGCTTCAAACCTTATTTGCGTTATTCCATAGGGAATATCAAGAAAACGCAAATAATACTTGGTGTCCGTGTTGACTTGTAAAGGGAACGGACACGTTGCTGTTGGCAAAGTGAGACACCCTTTATTTAAAGACATACATTATTGTTTTCTTATTACAAGCACATCTTAACTAGATCAAGCGAAGTAACTACCGGCGATACATAGTTTTCACCACTACTATTATCTCACTCGCCCCAAAATGGACTGACTGGATATTCAAATTGGTAACGGTTCCTAGCAAAATTAAGATTCTTGCATAACTGCCCCTTTGAAGTTTGTAATTACTGACTTTTTTCTCTATCATAAATTTTATTTTATCATATCAACCAACGTTTGAATAATTGAAGTTTTAGTAAAAAAAAATGGAAGTTGCAGAAAATTAATTTGCAGAGACTGAAGTAAGGAGCAAAATTCACTGGTGTTGTGTATTTACTTAATCCAAATAAAGCAATTGCGATTCAGCTACTGTTTGTGTATGTGGCAGACTACGATACAAATAAGACACACCTTTGGCACGTTAGGAGCTTAATTTTTACTGACTTCCAGTTTAGTTAGTTATGGAAAGGCTACTTGATGGTACACATTTGCTCTCCACCACGGCTTGCAATTAAGGACGAGCTCTTATCGAAGAAGGGGCAGAGATGGTGTCCTGCAGATTTTTGAAGTTTTCGCTCACTAGGAAAAAAACCTTAATATGCATCGTAGCATATCTTGCTTCATGAAACTATTTTTTATCCAACCCCCGGAACTTGTCTCGGCTTGCAGTACTTTGTCCAGCAGGGAGCCTAGAGAAGGGGATGACCATGTCGCAACTCTACAACGTGTTGCCCGATCTACTCGTTGTAAGAAAATATAGAACCCCCCCCCCCGCCCCCTTCATCACACCCATGCAAGGATGTAAAACAACAAATTCGCAAAGTATTTACGTATTGGTGCTCGGAACGCTTCTCAAACGATTTCAGCAGTTGCGGCCATGGTTGGCGCCAACTTGGCACATCTTCGATAAAATCTTCCAATATAGTTTTACTTTCATACAGAATTTCCCTTATCCATATATGAATAATTGGGCACACAAACCACTTTGTAAAATTTGTTCATTCACGCATATTCGAACGAAGTCTTAAATGGTTAACTATCAACGGGAGATGAGCAGGAAAAAACAAAAGAAAGCCTAGGTTTACTCACTTTTGAAGAGGAAAAAAATTATTAGTTGGTTTTCAAAAAAAACACCCAAATGTCATTTTGAGAACGACTCATATTCCTCCAAAAAGAGTGGAATTTTAAGCTTTTGCTTATATCATGTTATTACATGATCGGGTACTATTCCCTAATATTCAACAGTTCACCGACTTGGTAACGTCAGATAGTGAAACGCCTAACCCCCATTTTACTTTATTTTGCCTCTCTTTTCTTTGGAAAGTGAGACGTAGGTTTGATGCACTGAGAATTCCGAATGGAATCTCTGACGTATACCGAAATACTCGTACATCCTTTCGTCCCATAAAAGCGGGGGTCTGAACAGTTAAAAATAGTCGCAAAGAACTGTAAAAATAGCACAACTGTGTGTGATATCTAACAGGCCTACTTTGACTCCACTTTGTCCAATCAGCATTCAAAAGCTCCGGATTTTTCTTTCACGTCCAAAGAGACGTTTATAAGCTGAAGAACTCGCCTGCGCCATTGTAAAGGCAACAGGCTGTCTCTCTGAAATAAAGTAAGGACCGACCGGGGTTCGAAAATCCACAACGAAGAGACAAAGCGGCTCGTTCTTGGCCCCACTATCTCTGATCATTGGCAAAAAAGAGAACTGAATATTCAGCCATATAAAGCTCACTTCTGAAATCCCTCCTCTTTTGCTACATTAAAAGCTAAAACTAGCCGAATGATCGTTGCTTCTAAAAGCAAACAAAGATCTCGCAAAATCTAAAAAGGGAATTTTCGGCTATACGTAGCCATATAAAAGCCCAAACATTTGAAGCAAGCGAAAGCACTCCTTAATGACGTCTTAACCCTCTTCGACAGGAACTTACTGTCGACCTCCGAAGGAACTGCTTTGATAAAAGGGTTAAAGTACATAACAACATGATAGAAGCGAAGACTGCGAATTACTCATGCCATTAAAAGGTCGCAAAAAGGAATATGAAAATTCGCTACTCCATGCTACAATATAAGCAATGCTTCTGACAGGGTTTCGCCTGTTGTATACCTGTATACCGTTACTCAACAAAGGAATTACCCATGCACTTTCAAGTTTAGTTGCAAAAAATAAATATTAAAATTCTTTTCTTCCTAAAAATTGTTTATAGAAGTCCTGGCAACTGAGACAATTAACCTAGATTTAAGATCACGTAAAAGGAAATAGCCTCGTGAGCGACGATTCAACACAGTCTACATCCAGTGTAGCTCACTAGTTCCCTTCAGTAGCCCGATCCATATTCTGCACAATTCGACATTAGCCACAAAGGCTTCGTAAATGCAAAATACGGCAATACGCCGGGTACGACGACACTTTATTGTATGCGCTTATAGTTACATTATAAATATCATGACGAACCTAGCCATTGTTTTAAAGGCTCTTAAAAGTTCCGCCGTATACAGAGAGAGAGAGAACAGAAACCGGTCTAGCTGGTTTTCAAAAATCATCCAAATGTCATTTTGAGAACGACTCATATCCCTCCAGGGTGGAATTTTAAGCTTTTTGCTTATATTATGTTATCACATGATCGGGTACTATTCCCTAAAAAATTCAACAGTTCACCAACTTGGTAACGTCAGATAGTGAACCGCCTACCCCCCTCCCACCACTTTACTGTAATGTAGAAAGCCGGTACAAAGCATATTCAGGCAAGGGCCTACTCAGCAACCGTCAAAAAGCGGTTAAATCCTATAAGTGTAACGAGTAATACTTGGAATCATGAAAACCGCCCAAACAATGATAAGGTGATATTTTTAAATTCTTAAATTAGTACATGATCTCGTCTTAATACTTCTAAGAATGTTCCAAATGTTCCTCTAGTTCTCGCAAAATAGCTTTCTGTAAACATTAAAATCTTTTATGTTGCTGAATTAAAAATGATCATTAGGTTCTGAGTGTTAAAAGTGACGACAGTGTGTGGAGATTCTATGCACTAGAAAAGACCAAATATCACTAAAATTTCAAAAATTCAATTGGATGAGAAATCTGCATCAGTAATTCAGCATTGCTTCAAATTAAATCTGCCAAAATAACGAGTCTTAACTTTCCTGACATGTACACCTTCGTCCCCCAAAGTAGGGGGAGGCTCATCACCTATGTTCTTGTAGTCCTGTGTTTCTTCACTATCATTTGTGTATGCTCAACTGCAGTATTGTGAAGCCTTACTGCTATTAAATGCAAATACGTCGGGAACCGAGTTGATGAAAAATAGTACAAATGACCGTGGAAGCATAAAGAACGAGCAAAAACTTGGGCATTTGCGAAAGAGTTGCGCAATAGTTAGTTAAGACCCCCAACCCACAGGGGGCCCAACCTTGGAGGGGCGTGATTGGTTTTGTGGCGCCGACCAACCCGCCAGTCGTGGGATGAGTAATAACGGTCACACATGTGCGCATTTTATAGGCGATAGCTGGGGACAAACTACTTGCCACACACTACCTCCTCACCCCACCTGGATGCAGTTCAACGTCAAACCCAGGACCTGAGTTGTGCTATTAAACTGTAATTAAAATAGCTTCTCCAGTTATTCGTCGTACGAGATCTCCAATGACTAAACAAATGTTTGCTTTGTACTTTACGAGGGCCTTTGGCCTCTTTTTGTACAGTGCAGAGAAAAGGCAGGCCAACAGATCCTATGCTGCTGTTACCACCGTAGAGGTATCATGGAAGGGCTTTTAAACTGCTTCCGATCCCAACATACACAACAGAAAGTAGTTATAAAGACCACAAACTATCACAGGTGCCGTTAAGTACGGCAAAAGAGACACCTATCTGTAAGCAGTGCAGTGAGCATATATTCCCCTTATTTTGCACTGTTACCGCGGGATAAATATAACCCCTATATTTCATCTTGTTTATGAGGTTCACAAGTAATTATAAGCCTCATAGGAAGTTCACATAGGCATGTCAAGACTTGATCTATCGCTCTGTAAAAGGCGTTTCATCTATCTCCATGACCGCCAATCCCCATACTGATGGCCCTATACGTACGTATATCATGACAGGATCATATCCTTTAATTTACAATAGTTACACGGTTGAACGCAGCTGTCAACACATAAATTTTAATGAAAGCAATTAATAAGATTGAAACTCGGTGTATTGCAGGAAGACTTGATCAAGTCACTATAGGCTGCAATCATTTATGTACCAGTATAGATTATACCTAAGTACTTACCACCGTCGGCCTCAACTCTGGAACATAACCCAGACAAAAGGTAGACAATAAAGATGATGAATCTGTCCATGCTTATCACTTCTGCAAGAATGGTCATCAGAAGTAAGGCCTCGTTGGTGACTTGGTTCAGTAAACACTGGACAGCTGGATAAATAAGTATATCTATCTGGAAGAACGAAATCCTCATTTATTGCCATTATTCCATAATGTAATCAAGCTTTGTTTAATTGTCAATTTGACTGTTTATATGCCCTTAATGGCTAAATTGTGAAGTAAACTTAGGTTTGGGATGTTTCAACGGTTGCAACGGAACACGCATCGTTAGTTCATGCAAGTAAACATACACACAGCAAATTAACAAGAATGAGAAAAAACAACGTACCTTAAACGTTGCAGCTTATCTTCAGTAAATGCACGAAACGACTCCGCTAGTTTAAATAGGGCATTAAACTTGAAAGCGCGAGAGATACATACCATCCAGAAATGTAGACAAAGCTAAAAATGTAATTAAAAACTACACATACTGGTATGTTATTAAAGTACAGGTGAGTGTTTTGCATCGAAATAGCTTCGGATGACAGTTAAGTTGTCGGACAAAGAATATCGTCGTTGGACTGATCAAGTGGCGATTTCGAGATCTTTAAGAGCAAATACAACTTTTGAAAGGTAACCGCTGCGGTATAATTTTATTGCCCTGGTAACAATGTCTTTCAGCTACTAGTAGATGGATAATATATCGCTATAAACTACGAAAGCTGAACCCTCAAGTTTGGTCTAAGGCTTGACTGGCCCGGGAGAGCAGCGGACGGCCATATACGGTTCTTATACTTTGAAAGCGTGCCACAATTAAAAAAAAAAAGAAGTAATAAATCGTCTTTTAAAGTGGACCTAAAGTCTGGAATTACAAGAATATATATTTTTGAGGTTGAAAAATGAAGTCTATTAATCCAACTCCCATTTTCATAGCTTATGCCATTGCTAAGATGTAAAATGTTAAAAGATCTTCACTTGATTTGAAATATTCGATCGCGCATTAATTTGTGATGTCAGTCTTGGACAACTCACATCACCTGCTTTTGTTTCCCTTTGAAATTAAAATGTTTGCATAACCTTGAAAAGTTTACTGTTTCCTTGCAAAGCATGTTGAATGGTAAGGTGACTTTTATAGTCAAGTCACCCTGTACCAGTTAGATATTGAAGTGATCACATTTTGGCACAAGGTTCAGTGGCGTTTAGAAAAAAAGCAGAGAAAAATACAAATGCAACCTCTCTTATATACTGTTATACTTGGGTACGTCAAGTTTACTTTGGGGTTGGTGGAAGTCAAGTAGTAAAAACCTTGAAATGTACTTTTAAACACGATATTCCAAGAGGGTAAGAGCAATATGGTATACATAGCATGTAGATAACCCAGATTAAGTGGATGATTACTTTTTTGTTTGAGGTCAGAGGTTATTTAGGGTCAGCAGAGGTCAAAGCCTATACAGTATTAGGGGTAACCGTGATGGATTTCATTAGTGACATATATTTGTGTCCCACATGGAGCACCAAGTCAGTATTAATTTTTCTGTATCATTATCACAATCTCTTTTCTGTCACTTATATTACAAATACGGGGATGCCTACTAGGCCACAGGCTCACTAGATTAAAGGTTAACTTGACCCAAGATCCGCTTTACCAAGGCTACTTTGTGTTCAGAGGTACGGGTAGCATTCGGATTAGATACAAAAGTAGTTTTTGATTAATGGTAAAGATCAGCTTCGGGTAGCATTTGGGTTTGGGTTAGGATAATCGGTTAGATTTAGGATTAGGATTAAGTTAGTTTTAACCTTCGCATTAGTGAACCCTTCAATTAAGTAAACCCTGCTCATCGCAACTATTTAGTTCAGGTGTGTCACCAGGCTCGTCTGATCTTGTCTGAAAGCCTTTGATTTTGTTTCGAGAGGGGCTTGCCCAATGTATATAATGCTAGTATGATGTAGGTATTGGTCATATATGTTGTATAAAGTGATCAAAATCTGACCCGTGTACCCATGTTTCCCTTATTGGGTCGTGGCTTTGTTTGATAAAAGTACATTAACATAACAACAGGTCACAATGGTACACTCGGACTCCTAAAGAAGGCGTCAAGACTCACAGTGTTTGGAGTGAACCGTCCTCAGAAGGAATAAAATAGGAAGCGAGGATAATAAAGGGCAAAATGAACGTAGATCACAACGTTATACAAATATACTCACATGGTTTAACGACCATGCCACTTATAAAAAAATATTTGGAAATACTCAAATACAATAGTTTGTCAGATGGTTTCAAGTTTTATTGATTATCACCTATTAATCATCCAACAGCAAAAAGATTTAGGGTTCACTGTTTTCAAACACATCTTCTTCATGTATGACAGTTTTGGAGAATTTTTCAATGAATAAGAAAAAGGAAAATGTGATTAACATTCATTAGTAAATGTGGACAGATGTCACGTTGGTAAACTTCCTACAAATCGCCTGAAGGCTCGTGACGCGCGCCATAAATTAGTTTTGTCTGTGCCTTTCCAGGCACGTGGATAGCAATATGGGTGTAACTTCACGACCGTGATTCTTCGGTGCTGTTTTACCTTCTTTAGTTTTCACAATGGTCTTTGACCGTGATTCTTCGGGAGCAGTTTGAGTAATTTCGTATGCGGGTCAAAGATTCTTTCTCGCCAGTTTCGCTTTGTCCGTTTTAAACAGGCACCTTTCAATTTATGGATATCAAAGATCATTTGTGGTCAACAGGGGTCAAGCGAAGAAAAAACTGGAAAGTACTTCCTAAACAAGATATATCAACATGGGTAAGCATTGGTAATAGTCAAAATTTTGAAAACGCTTGCGTCGGCATATCAAACATGTTTTTTAGTATAAAGCGATATTGTCCTTCCAGAGATTTATTGTTAGAACTTGCACCCACACATAATTTTCGTACGATGCAGGCCACTTAAAAAAACCGTTTTACAAGGGCCGTCTTCATTTATCTTTTGTTTCTATTTGTACGAATCATCCTTCATTTGGGACGATGTATAGTTTTGTGTCACACTGAGGTCGCCATTCGTTTTGAAAATGAGTCTCATGCGAGTAATTGAATGATTGACATTTGTCACCCGGGCCTAGAAGGACCAACGTTGTTAGTTTCATTAAGTTCACATGACCTGCATGAGAGTGATATTTAACATTCAAATGAGAGTGCCATATGACTTACAGAGTGCACTTTTGGGGCTAAGGATTCTTGTGAATGTGGTAATTGTTTACCTTTGCAGCTAACCAGAATGTTTCTTTATGTTAACCCTTGTCAAGCCTTTACCGGTTAATGTAAGCTAAGCCTGACAGTTGTAAGGAATTAATTTGCATCAGTGTTTTGTTTTAAATTATTTATATTGTTAATCTTGCATAACTATGTCGACTGCTGTCCTTGTATTATTGTGTTACTCTCGTAGTGGAATGAGTGTGCTAAACGTTTGAACCAAAATGTGTATTTGTTATGTCATATCAAAATTAATTGTACTCGAAGCGCTCATGAACCGACGTTCCGTGATAAGAATGGACTATTCCATTGTCGCATAACTTATTGTGTTCGTACAGCGTTGACAAGAGACATTATCTTATTCACATAAAAGCCGCATATTAGTCATTTCACCAGCATGGGCGTCACCAGGAGGTCGGGGTGCGAACGACCCCCCCCCTCTTTGAGCTCCTTTTTTTACAGAAAAATTTAAAGGATGTACCAAAAATTGAAAATGGTTTTTTCTGTCATTGCAAAGTATAAATTTCTTTTAATATGCTGAATATAAATTTCGCTGCAATTACAGATCGAGTCCCCCAAATTACTACTTTCACCGCTTACCCTTTTTAAACAGTTTAAGGTAAGGTGACATGTAGCTACACCTTTCCATAGTATTATAATTATATATCTAATACCACCAAGTAAGAAAATGATAGAAAAATATGAAAAGTACTTTCGATAAAATACCTTTAAAAGATTTCATTTTTGAACAGAACAATCGTTTTATATAGAAACTATCTTAGCAAGATATTCATCTCTTTAATTCTGTTTATTTATTTTGTTTGGTAAACTGCTTCATGTCAGTAAAGTTTACACATTAATATTAAAACGCACCCGCGTATGCTTGAAATTTCAAAGTGGCTTAAAATCTCAATGAAAAAGGATGGTGACATTGTTGTAGCAGTCGACTATTCTGAGGGTTTTAACATAACTACACATAGCAAAACCTGTAAAGTAGGATGCCCTCTCAAGATTTCGACTCCTATCGCACTAAATGCATGACATACGCTTGCACACCGCAACTCAACTCGATCGTCGGATCTCCAACAGTCGTGTAGTGTGCGTGAGTTTACGACTGCTTTTGGCAGTGTTAAGAACAGTTTTAAGTCGCGTCGCCTTCAGTCGGGAAGAACCAACATGTTGCTACTTGTTGCAGTGCAAGTTAAAACTTACATTGGAGTTAATTGAATATGCTCTCTCCAAGAAAATTCTATTTGTCCTTCCACCCCGACCATGCCAGCCATATTCTGCAGCCTATGGATGTCACTATGTTTGCACCACTAAAACATTTTACCATCAGGAATGTCAAAGATTTATGAAAGAAAATCCTGGAGAAGTCATTACACGTTATACCATTTGTCAATTTACATCAAATGCTTTCCTCAAGGCTTTCACTCCTTCAAACCTTATTACTTCATTTAGAAAGACGGGCATTTATCCCATAGAGCCTGGTGCAGTCAGCGGTATTCACTTTTTTCCTGCAGACCATTTGAATGTCACGGCAACCCAATATGATGATCACTATTAACACTATGTTTCAAATTCAAGTCAAAACAGCGATAATCAAAATAAATTGGATAACTTTCTTAAAGGAAAGATACCTACTCCAAGGCCATCCAAGACTTCTAAAAGAAAATACATATATAGACCAGGGGGAGTCGCGATAACAGAGGAGAAAATGGTTCTCAAAATAAGAAAAGTGTTGGATTCTAGTAGCCTTGACAATTATTGTTGCATTTGTGAGAGGTTCTCTCCACCAAACTTAACAGAGTTCCTTAAAAAAAGAAGTGAAATTTGTTGACTGAGGGAAGTGTGAGAGTCGTGATCTCTGGGTACATTTTGAATTTTGTGTTCTAGATTCAAAACAAAGTGTTAAGGGCAGAAAGTTTGTATGCCCTCGTTGCATTCTGGAAGAGTGAGCAAGATGGATTTGAAACTCTAATAACTCCTTAAATAATTGTTAAAAAGGTCATCAACCTTTGCAGAAACTCTTTTTTGGTATGTGAGAGCAACTTAGCACCTTCCCCGCTTAGCGGATTATGAAGGCCACGGCTTTTATAACACCGGAGAAACGACCATGCAAGGAATATGCCGTGCAGCCTGCTACGTAAGCACCTGTAGGTAACTGAAAATTGCGTACAAAGTCAATGAAAATTGTTGCACACTACGCTTATGGAAACTGCCTCACTTTTGGTACCGTTTAGAAACTTACATCGAAGATTTTTTCGAGTCAAATAAAGCTTTCTTGTACTGTTTTCTGGATTGAAGTAAGAAAAATGAGGGTAGCAACGCATACCTAAGGTACTACACATTTGGAAAGCGGACAGGTGAGTGTTTGGATTTATTTTATTGTAGTTAGTTAGTTAGTTAGTTAGTTAGATGGGATTTAACGACACACCAACACGATTGTGTTATATAGTGTCATCAAGAAGAGAAAAGTGTAATGTTATTGTAAATATCGGCTTTGAAACTGCTTAGGTGCGTCATTCTCGGGTCCACCATGCTACAGTATTTTCTAGGTCTTGTGGGAGAAAAGTTGAAAGCAAAAAACGAAGTAAATTGGTGAAATCACATTGGTCACAAACTAACTGTTCTGTTCTATAGAGCGTGATAACTTAGGTAGTTAGGAGACGCTATTCATTGCAGATCTGAACGATTTTTCTTTAAATTTCTTTGCATTGCAGATTTCAGTTTGCTTAAAACTTTTCTATGATTTGTTATCTGAGATTAGCTATTTTTCCTCCTTAAAGGCAAAAGGCAGTCGCCCCAAAATTTGCTTTGAAAAATCAGGAAACTCTTGCAAATATACTGTAATTGCATTACAAGAACCTATGAAGACGTTTTGAACATAACTATTACAAACAATAGGAAAAGCAAGGAGAAATTCTCCTTGAATTTCACAATTCATAAACAAAAATATTGTCACATAGACAAAATAGGCCATTCATGAACTAGAGTGACGGGGCAAACTAACTCTGATTGGGGTGACTGTATTTTCCCTTTAATCTTGAATATTCCATTATATTCCACGAGCTTCCAAGGGTTTTTGTCCAGGAATCCTTTACCCCTGGATCCTACCAATTGATTCCCTTCACCAAGCCCATGGATCCCATGATAAGCCCCAACTTTAAAAGAAAAACGTTCTAATGCCATTGTCACTTAATACTTGAAATGGGTTCACGTTTTGCTCTTATATGAATAAGAAATCATATTTTTGCCATTATCAAACGAGCAATATTGAAGATAATTTTACCTCATTATAGGTATTTGAAATGTCTAACTCCTCAGAGCTTCCGGGGGCCTCGCCCTCTGGACCCCTACCGGGGCTGCGCCTCTGGACTCCACGCCGTAGTCCTCACTACACTACGCCGCGAGCACTGCCGCTGCATAATTCCTTCTTCACACAAAATACAAACCGCCTTTAAAAATGTCTGGTGACGCCCATGAATCCAGTCGAAGGAACAATTATGAGTTTCACATATCTCTGTGGGCTATTCTAGTGAACAGTTGTCTGAATTATCACCAATTGTGCTCCTTTTTCTCAAGGTCCCCTTTCGAGAATCGTTAAAGTCCTATTACAGAACTACTTTCACGAAAATAAGATCGCAAAATATAAAAAACTTACTTTGTGACGTCGTAAAGTTGGTAAAGTTACCCTGTGTTAGAGGGGAAATAAGATGTTGGGGTAAAGCATTAGACCTAACGCTAACAGTAGTTGATGCCACAAATGGCACTAAAACATCTCGAACGATCACAATGTCACGCACCACTACAATGTCAAATGACTGCAATGGTACAGACGGGCAAAAAACATATCGACGTATCAACTGATGCCTTCAGTTGAAGGTCAACTACCGTAATTGAGTAACTACGTGACCACGACTGGTTCCTTCAGTCCCATGCATTATTTACCGACTTTTCTCATAGGACAATATTTTTCAACAGCAAACTGCGCTAGGTTCCACTCAACCTATCAAAGCATCCTTTCGTTAAGGACATTTTCTACTTCTGTTTACACTTTAATCTTGGTCGATTGCTCTTCGTTTCAACGAGATATGATCGTTTCAGTACCGGGAAGGGTGAAAAATAAGCCTGGCGTCCATTAACTTTTCTCATTTGTCCATTTTTTTTATCAAAATCTGTGCTGGGAAAATCAATCAGAAAAGGAGATGCCAAGTGAAAGTAACGATTTTTTCGTTTCAAAATCACTTTAATCCAAATAAATAACCGCCCATTCTTGAAAGTTAAGATAAGTTTGCTACAAATTCACAAATTGTAAACAGTTCAGGTCATGGTAATGGGTGGATGAGCGCATTTTTCCGATATGTGATTAAGTTCAGAGTAGTTAGGTTGTATTTCTGCATTTGCAGTTGTTCAGTTTTTGGACGGACTTGCGTAACGAATTAAATATGCTCTGTACAAACTCGCTGCCTAAAAAGTTCTTTCTAACAAGAATTTTCTGAGAAGGGCCCGCAAATTCAAGGGCTCTGACCACGCTACAAAGTTATGGTAAAAAAGTCGCCAAAAAGACATATTTTTAGTTAGCAGTTCATTGGTAAAATCTGCCAACTCTTTTCCAATATCTTTTAACGTTTCAGGATTTACCTCTTCAAATTCTGAGTTTCTAGGGTAACTCATGACCTATGCAAAAATGATGATGAGAAGTGTTGCACAGTCTTACCATCTTTATTAACCTTTTAAAAATTATCTCTTATTTAGCGATCAAATATTTTTCAGTTTGGGGATTGATACCAATACTTTTAAGAAAATAATTTTAACTGCCATGATAGTTAGATGGGATTTTACGACACACCAACACGAGTTATATAGTGTCATCTAGAAAAGGTGCAATGTTAGGTTACAATAACTAAAAAAGGGTAGGGTCAAATTCCACTAAAAACTCCAGGCAAATGCCGGAGTCATGTCAAAAATTTCTTTACAGTTTGCTTTCCTTGAGAAAGCCCAAAATAAGGGAAGGATCTGTCTGCTCCAATAAAGTTTTAAGGTCTGGCACAGCGTAGTACTTCTGGCGAATATGGGAGTATTCATAACAGTCAACGAGAATGTAACTGCCATAATAAATCCCCCAGGGAATACTAATGCCACAAGTGACCTTGGAATGAAGATTGGAAAAAGGGTAACAACCAGATTTTGAAAGTCTGTTTTTCGACATCACAAAAATGCATATTTAGCTCACATATCTTCATGAAGCAAGGGTGAAATGGTGAATATTTGAAACATTTTGAAGAGAATTGCGGCTATTTTCTTGTAATTATTTATTTATTTGAAATGTTAGGAAATGTTCGCTGTACAGTCTGCTCATTTACATTAGATGATGATGTTTGCTGATAATGTTGTACATAGTTGGGAATTATGCTGTTAACTGTGGCTGGCTTAGATATATTTGATATTTTTCATCTGTTGATTCACAGAGCACACTGATTTTGATTTTTTTTAAGTTCTGGATGTGGGAGGGAGGGTAGGTTGTTCTGGATGGGGAAGGAGGTTCTGCCAACATCTTTGAATGTGTTTAGCTTTGTGAACCAGAACCAGAAAGCCCAAAAGTTTAGTGATCCCTTGCCAGAGAAAATGTTGAGATTTTCTACGGAGTTCTTGGAAAATTTTTCTTTTGAGGTCTAATGACCCAAGATGACCTTTGACCTCCCCAAAACAAAGCGGTTTTTCCTCCAACCATTAAGCATCAACGTACCAAGTATATCTATCCAAGCTTCCTACATTGAGAAATCGTGTTAAGAGGGTTCTCAGACCACTGGTGACCCCAGATGATCTTTGACTTCCTCAAAAACAACATGGTTCTACTCAACATGAGGTATGCACATACTAAGTATGGAATCTATCCAAGCTTCCTACCTTGAGATATCTTGTTAAGGTTTTCAGTGTTTGACTCCCCATGAGCCCAGATGACCTTTGACCTCCACTATGACAATAGGGGTCTTCTTCTCAACATGACAAATCTATTGTCATGTAGTTTGTATAGGTAGTGCAGTGTAGATTGATACTGACCGCCATTTCGTTGTTTATCACGACGATTGCCTACTGATGGTGCAATACCTCGTTTTCATGAAAGCTAGACATTGCTCACGACACCTAGTCTGTCTGGTTTCCCCTCCCATGAGTGATTGGCCGCTTATTTATTGCATGGTACTTCCAGCCAATCAGCAGCCTAACCCATAGTAATAGACTTCCTATTGTCCTAGATTCCCAAGGCCCTTCCTGTTTCCTGTCCCGTATTCCCACGCCACGTGGAAAGTTCCACGCGGAAGCTGTATCCCATATTTTCCAGGGTGTGGCCAATTTCACTTTCTGCAGCCTCCTCATTGGTCATACAGTATTGTCGTACAGATTAATATTCATTTTAAGGGTACGTCACAACTTTCGACCAATCAGGGGACAGCAATAGGACTACCTATACATCCACTAGATACACGAGGGCCTGGAAGCCAAGCCTCGCAAGCTCGTCACACGTGCTACAGACCTCTCAGAAGAAGCACGATGTGATTTTGTACATAGTTGATTATGGCCGGCCTTTTTAATCACATTTAATTTTCTGCTTAACTTTGAGGAAGAGATGAAATCAATGATAATCGAGTGAATCAAGAACAAATTGTCTTTGGACTGAGCTCACCCCAAGCCTTCGCAGGAGCGATTGTCCCAACATTATCTAATACTATATACCAATATGAACAGTGTTGGTCATCCCTGTCTCGAGATATGGTGTTTACAAGCCATTTACGTTTTCGCAGTTTGTAACCTGCAGTGACCTTAAATGACTATTGACCTCCAAAAACAATAGGGTTCTTCCTCTCAACATGACGAATCTATATACCAAATAAGAAAAGTGTCGGTCTTTCCTATCTCGTGATATCGTGTTGACAAGATTAACGGCTTTTGACCTCTGTTGACCTCAAAAAACTTTTGACATACACCAAAAACAACAGTGTTCTTTTTCTGAACATGAGAAATTATTATACCAAAATGAAAACTGTCGCTCATTCCTATCTTGAGATATCGCGATTACAGTCTTTTCGGTCTTTGACCTCTGGTAACCTCAAATGACCTTTAACCTCCACCAAGAAAATAGAGTTCTTCCTCTCAACATGACAACTCTATATACCAAATATGAAAAGTGTCGGTCATTACTATCTTGAGATATTACGATTACAAGGAGCATCACAAACACATATACATACAAACATACCCACATCCAATTCCTTGTGGGGTACTAGGAAAGGACACGATAGTGAATGCAAGAGAATTTCCCAGCAGCGAAGCTGATGCGAAGTAGGCGAGGTGAGCTCCGTGCTTGAGGGCGGTCTGCGCTTCAAGGCAAGCACGTGCAGCCGCGCGTGACTTCTCACTGCAGTGGCCAAATTTTCGGGCAGCTACGCCAGTTTCGAGCCGCGCGTGAGCTAGGAAAGACGTGCGAGAGCGGAGCCCCCGCCGGCCACCCCGGCACCCATTAAGGACATGTTTGTGAGTGCGATATCACCATCGCATAGATTCCTGCCTGCCTTCGGCAAGGAATCAAAAACATACTTAGCAAAGGCAAATCTTATAGTAAGCAGCTAAGGTAACTCATGATAGGACAGTCAGAAGACGTACCAAACGCAGAAAAAGACTTGCAATGAGGTTACAGGGGAGCACGTGAAGAATTTAAGACAGTACACAGGCAGTACTATGGTATGTTATGTGATGAAGATGGTTGGGAAGAGGCGGAGACATACGAATTGACAGTTGAAATAACTTGAAAGGTATTAATAGAAAATGAAATGTGAATTTGTGGGTTGACTAGCATGAGGAAGAGAAATCATTAAAGACCCTAAAGATTCGGTCAATCAAGTTAGTACAACATGTAGAGTCTGGGCGAAAGCAGGGCGACAATGCATGCAAAATCAGGGACCCTTCCTTAGCACCAAAAAATTACAGCTACAAGAATTACAACTGAAACATGGCAATCCCTTTGGAAGAGGCATGTTGCCAAACCATAAAACCGTTGAGTAAGCTCACGGATGTAAACACAAAAAGTGATTTCATCTCAGTGGAACGTCTGCCTTTATTTGTAAGAGATAGGTGAATATAAAAAGCATCGGGCTAACTCGTAAGAAACAAAAACGGGGTGCAAAATTTTGTTGACCTATTGGAATTCGTGGAAGATGTGGTAGATGGAATTTGTTTATGAGATAAGTATAAAATTTCGAAAATCTGTGTTGCAAAGCTTGGAAGATGTATTCAAACAAATCTTCTCAAAACGTTCCTCAGTTGAGATATGAAATGTTAAAGCTTATTCACTCAATTTAAAATGGTAGACTGCGCAGTAATTTGTGATGTCATTCTTGTACAACTCAATATTCGCCTTTGTATTTCATTGATTTTTCGACAATCACTGCGCCTTGTCCCAAAGCATGCCGCTTGATTCACTGTTGTAGGGTGGCTGGGCTGTATACGCACTCTCCACGCAACAAGCTTTGTAGAGGAACAGTAAATGTTCCAAGGTTTTTAACTTCAAAAGGAAACAAAAGCAGGTAATGTGAGTTGTAAAAGGAGGACAACACAAATGAATGGACAATCGACAATTTCAAATTAAGTGAACAAATTTCAACATTTTACATCTCAGCAACGGACTAACTCAGCAACGGAGGGGGGGGGGGTATGAAAATGAGAAATGGAGAATGAAATTTGATTTTCTACCCTCTACAAAATATATTTTTGTTATGCTAGACTTTAGGTCCACTATAAGTCTTAATAGAAGAGAAGGTAACAAAGAGAGTTAGTTAGATGGGGTTTTACGACACACCAACACGATTGCGTTATATAGTGTCACATACAAAAGAAAAAGGTGCAATGTTGGTAACGAAGTGAGGGTAACCTTATCTTAAGACAGCCAACAACCAAGCTTCAAACTGAAATGGGTTCCAGTGTTAATGTAACTACAGAAGTTGTTTTCAAAGAAAATGCCTTACGTGTCAAAGGAAGAGTCGTTTTCTATTTAATGGTTGTCTAAAAGTGGGACATAGGTCAGCCTAATGTAGGCTGGACTGGGGTGTTTAGTACTGAGGGATGTATAGACGTGAGCGCACAAAATTCCTCCATCAGCCAAAAAAGCACAAAAATGAGCATACTTATTTGGTTAGTTAGTTATGAAGGGCGGGGACACTTACTATTTCGATGTAGGTGGGCCTAAAGTAACAGCAGAGACAGAAGTAGAGTCTCCCAGAAAGGTTGGTTTGTTATTGTTGGATAATCAGGAGGGCCATATGCATCTAAAAGTCAGAAGTGGGAAGAATTAGTTAGTTGGGATTTTACGACACACCAACCACGATTGTGTTATATAGTGTCACCTAGAAAAGAAAGGTGCAATGTTGGGGTACAATTAACTAAAAAAAAGCTGGGGACAAATTCCACTAAAAGGTCCGGGCAAATGCGGGAGTCATGTCAAAAATGTCTTTGTTTACTTTCTTTCCGCCAAAATAAGGATTTGTCTGCTCAAATAAAGTCTTCAGGTCTGGCACAGCGTAGTACTTTTGGCAAATATGGGAGTATTCATAACAGTCAACAACTTGAATGTGACTGACGGTGACAGCACAATCACATGGGATACAATATGGTCTTTCATCCCCGTGGAGTAAATATGCGTGGGTAAGGTAAGTGTGACCGATGCGAGCCCTAGTCAGTACTAAACCATCTCTCCGCTTTCTGGGAGGGGGGGGAGGGAGTGCATTACCCACAGTCCCGACAGTTGGTTTTATTCGGTTTAATTTGTTCTCGGGGAAGGTATCCCACAGTACTTGCCATTTCGATTTTACGTTGATCTTAGGGCGGTTAACAGTGTGACACAAGTAGAGATTGGTGTCGTCCATCTGGAGGGCTTCTTTAGCAAGTGCATTGACTTTTTCATTTCCGTGTATGCCCACGTGACTAGGGACCCATGCTAGCACAACCGATTTTTGTAGGTTAACCAAAGTGGAGTAAGTTAGACGGGGTTTAACGACACACCAACACAAATGTGTTATATAGTGTCAGCAAGAATAAAAGGATAAAAATCAACTTAAAAAAGTGAAGATGGGGTAAAATTCAATAAAAATGTCTTGGCAACTGCAAATGCGGGAGTCATGTCAGAAATTCCTATAGAGGTCACTTTCCTCGAGAAAGCCCAAAATGAGAGGAGGGTCCGTTTGATCAAATAACGTCTTCTGGTTTGACACAGTGTAGTACTTCTGACGAATATGGGAGTATTCATAACAGTCAACGAGAATGTGAATGATGGTGACAGCACAATCACAGGGAATGTAGTATGATTTCTCATACCCGTGGAGTAAATAGGCATGGGTAGGGTAAGTGTGTCCGATGCACGCCCTAGTGAGGACTAAACCCTCTCGCCGCTTATTGGGGGCTGTATAACCCACAGTTCCGATGCAGACATACAAATGAACATGTTTTACTTTACCAAGAAGGGTTCATGGAATATTAACTTCCTCTACATTTATGAGTAAAAATAATTTCACAACAAGTGTTGCATTTTTTCGTTTGATTTACCCATTTTACGGATGTTTAGAATTGTTGCAATAAAAATGTGTTAATCATTCCTTGTATTGATATTTGACTTACCTTACACAATACGTTTACAACTAGTAAGTAAACTTGTATGCCTTTGAAAAATTTAATGATTATGATTAAATGAATGAACCCTGATAAGAAAGCTAATATATTTTGATTATCGAGAATCATCATAAATTAAGATCATATTAAATTTTCTACTGTAAATAAACATGAAACTCGCAAATATAAAATGACGTTAGATACCGTAATACTGGCTGCCGGTATTTTCAAATTGAAATTCTGTTTACAATATTGACACACCATCTCTCCCTGTTAATTTACTTCTGCCCGAACCTTTCGCCTGCATTCCTGTTTTTTTTACTCTCACGTCCCTGATAAAATTAAATTCGTCTAACTTTAAATTACCAGCAACATTTAGCCCGTTTAAAAAAAAAAAAAAAACGTTCAACGGATTTTTGTTTACGTTCGACCGTAAAATAATGTCGGGTATCTGAACCCTAGCTGCGGGTACTTTACCGTGTAATTACAACCTTTGAACAGTGTATGCGAGGAAAATTGATGCGTTATCGTAGCGGTGGCACAAAGATGACATTACTTGTCTGAACTGAGAGAATATTACCCTGATTAACCTGTGTTTGCGTTAAAGAAATATAGAGAAAAGCAGAAGTGTTGTTTTTAGCGAGCTGACATTGTGAGTACTTGCAATAACCTTAAGTGTTTCACTTTCGATGTTACGTTTACTACGTTGCACTAAAACGCAGGAAAGTTGTCATTCACACCGTGTCTTCATCTGTTCATGATGATAAATAAGTCTAATCTAGTGTTGAAAACTTGCCGAATTAATTAGGCATCATTTCGTATACAAAAAAAAAAAAAAAAAAAAAAAAAAAATCTCTGTGGTCTACTTGCGGGAACATTTTTTTGTTTACCCCATGCGGTGAATTAAGGCAATTATAACATGACTAGTCCAGACAGTTGATCATACATGCGATATGACAGTGTGAGTTTGTTAGTCAACTTCTCTTTTAAGCCCTTTTTATACATTATGGTTGTTCTGTGGTTATTAAACTACACTTTCGAGACTTCTCGATTACTCCATTTTACCGGTTCGGGCTAATAGTGGACGCATTACCGCAATTCTACACGATATCACTGCTCATGGACTTCTATTGAAAATGGAATTTCATGCAAACATAATGATGAAGTCATGTAAGGTACAACATTAGCCTACATACACTGTAACGCGATTGTAACGATGGATTGTAATTTGCGGTTTGGAACAAATAAGAGTGGTGTCGGCCGTGTTGTTTCGGAGACTGAAATATTACTATTAATTCCTTGATTGATAAACAAAGGAAGAAAGAAATCAGCAGTGTTTCAAGTTCGGTTACTTGAATCCCTCAGAAGGAGGAGGAAGAGAAGGAGGAGAAGAAGAAACTCCACAGAGTGCAAAAACTGCGCTGTAGATACCTGCACAAATGGGGATGTATTCTAAGTCACAATGTGATGTTTGGGTCAACAAGAGAGATGGTGGAAGCCCTACGCTATAACGAACAGGACACCATTAATTAAGCAAGCGTATCCCACGTTGTTGAGTGTCCCTTTCAAGGGTTACATGAAGGCGGTGTTCAACATGGGGGCGATCCCGGGGACAGGTTTAGATTTGGTTAGATGGGGTTTAACGACACACCAACACGTATGTGTTATATAGTGTCAGCTAGGTAAAAGAAAATGGTGAGGTAAAAATCAACTAAAAAAAAATAGCAAAGACGGGGTGAAATTCCACTAAAATGTCTGGACAAAAGCTCAATGCGGGAGTCATGTTAAAATTTACTGTAAAGCTTACTTTCCATGAAAAAGCCCAGAGCAAGAGAAGGGTCAGTGTGCTCGAATAACGTTTCCAGGTTTGGCACAGTGTAGTACTTCTGACGAATATGGGAGTATTCGTAACAGTCAACGAGAATGTGACTAACGGTGACAGCACAATTACATGGGATACAATATGGTCTCTCATCCCGGTAGAGTAAATATGCATGGGTAAGGTAAGTGTGACCGATGCGAGCCCTAGTCCCCGACCGTTGGTTTTATTCGGTGCAATTTGTTCTCGGGGAAGGTATCACATAGTTCCTGCCATTTTGATTTTACATAGCCGTTGATCTTAGGGCGGTAATCAGTGTGGTAAGTAGAGGTTGGTGACGTCCATCTGCAAGGCTTCCTTGGCAAGTGCGTCGACCTTTTCGTTTCCGTCTATGCCAACGTGACAGGCACAACTGATTTCTGTAGTCGAACCAAGTTGGAATAAGCTTCACAGAATGTTAAAAGAGCGGGATGTTTTGGCTCATGGCTTTTTAGTGCTAGAAGGCTGGACAGTGAATCTGTGAACACAATGAACTGGTGACTTTCCGAGTTTTCAATCAGATCGAATGTCATCTTAAGTGCTTGAAGTTCGGCAGTAAAAAAATGATGCATCATCAGGTAGTTTGATTTGCAAGCATGCATCCCGGCATGTCGTAGCTGCTGTAACCCTGTTCGTGGTCTTGGAGCCGTCGGTATAGATGGCATTATAACCCCTGCACTTTTGTCTCAGCTCATTAAAGCTGGCACGGAACACCAGTTCAGTTGGTGAGTTCTTCAGATACTTCCTTAAACTTAAGTCAACAACTGGTTCGACTAGCTTCCGGGGAGGAGTGGTGGAAAAGGTAAACTGTGCCACGAGGTCGGGGCTGGTACAAACATGTGATAGACCTTTCACAACGCGAATAGCTAGTGGAGGGATAGCTGTTGGTTTTGTATGAAATATGTCTTCAAATTTATGATCGAAGGTCGCCCCAAAGGTCGGGTTGTGTCTATGGCTCCTTAGTTTGAGGGCATACTGGAGTGACCATTTCTTCCATCTTATATGAAGGGGTGGTTCATTTGCTTCGATGTACAGACTCTGCATTGGGGAGGTACGGAAAGCTCCCAGGCAGATCCTACGACCTTGGTTATGTATTGGGAGAAGTTTCCTCAGGTACTCACGTGCGGAGCTCTAAACAACGCAACCATAATCAAGTTTGGACCTAACCAGGGATCTGTAAAGTCGAAGCAAAACAAGACGATCAGCGCC
>WURT03479504.1:0-22029 GCA_009936505.3 Holothuria glaberrima | reverse complement strand
GGGTCAAATATTCTGGAAACCTTTTCAATTTTCATATGACAAAAAGGTACATTTCCCACCAGTTTACAAAATTTCCCAGGGGCCTTCCCAGCTTCCCATTTTATCCACCTATGCCTGGAATTGTCATTTATGTGGAATAAAATTTATATCTAGAAAGACAGGGTTAAAATAAGGCCTTTTCAGTGCATTCAAGAAGAAAATGTTCTTTCCATATCTGCACTTTGATGCTAATTTTGCCATCCATGATTTACAAATAATTGTACAAGAAAATATTAATTTCAATCAAGCTATGCCCTCTGCTATGAAAAGAGTGCAATAATTCTAAGAATAGTGCACTGTCTAAGAATACTTGGGGATTTACTTGTGTTTACATTTTCTGAAGTATTATCAAAACAGACAGAGAGAAAAACTAATCTTAAAGAGATTTGACAATTCACATCCTTTGGTACTGAAGGACATGCACTGGTACAGAAGTCTTTCATTTTGTGTGGTATTTCCATACAGTATATATGTGCTAATTGTGCAACAGTGGTATCATTGTCTGATCATTTTCTTTGTCTCTTTCTTTTGCATTTTGTTTCTTTTCTTGTTTTTTACTATAGTACAGTACATATAGTCCCTGAAGTTTCTTGACAGGAAAATTTTCACCAATTTAGTTTCAATCTATTAAAAAGTGTTTGAGAGCAATTGTGACCAGAAACTCTAAACCGAGAGAAAAAAAGTGAACTGTTTGCTTTTAGTGTTATAAATTATCCCCATATTCAGTCTGAGAAAGTTATAGGAGCTCAAAGGGTACAGTAATATGAAGCACACTTTTTCATAAGTTTTTATTTTCAATATTGTTTCTTTCAGTTGTAGTTTTCGATTTGAAAGGAAATGGCACAACTCTGTTGTGACAGTCTGAGTCTCCTTGAGATGATGACTACATATCTGATACAGGTGTATTACAGTATATCAGGCATGTCTTATGAAGTCTCTGAGCTGCTATTTAAGTCACCATGAATTTTTTTTTTTTTTTTACATGCAAATCACATCATCCCTACACTCTAACTTTTACAGTGAGTGTAATGTCTGCTAAGAACATAATGAACCTTTGAATTTATGAACTCGAAAGATAAGTGCTCAGCATCTCTGAGCCCATGTGCTCTAAGCATTATACAGTTAAAAATTGTGTGTATATACTTTATTTATAGTGTATATGTGTATTGCTGAGAACACCTGCTGTCTGAGGGGGCTGTGGGAAGTTACGGTTTCTTACTCTCTCCGCCCTTGACACAATTGCAGAATACCCTTCAAGATTGAAGCTCTATTTATTAATGACCTACAGGTAAACACACACACTGCGTAGCCCCATAGCTTCTTCAAGACATAGTTTGAATCCTCACTGTGTATCACTGTAGCCTTGTAAAAACCAACCTAAATCTTGTCTTTGTATCCTTGTAGCTTCTCAAAGACAAGTTAACCTTCATAGACTAGATAACAGGAAGTTGCCTTTAAATATTGACTGTGTATACCTGTAGCTGCTTGAAAACATATACTGGTGAGGGGAATTAAATTTTTGCTGCATACCCCATTGCTTCTCACAAAAAACAAATTGACCAGGACTGTGTATCCTTGCATCCTCTTAAAAGGTTTACTGGCAAGATGCCTCAATCATAGGCAAAGACTAGTGGTGTAATAATCATGAGTTGTTCTCAAATTACATCTGTTGCCTGGACTCCGTAGCCTTCCACTTTCCTATGTACAGAGCCTTCCATGTGTGAGGTATTCTGCAATTACTCCACAGCCTCATATGTTGGCAATGCTGATCATCAAGTTTTTTTGTGAATTTGTTCTTGTGAGCTGTTTCATCTTTTTGCCCTTAATTTCCCAGAATTTGAGGCTTTGAGCAAGTTACCACCACAGGAACTGGAGAAACAAATTGAAGAAATCCGTAAACGACAAGAAGAAGGTGCTCCACCACAGTCCCCTTTTAATATTCATACAGTGTTCTGGATTTTAGCAACTGTTGGTATTTGTTACTTCACTGATTTCCTTCCAAGCATTCAACACAACCAGGATGTCAAAAGGTAATTTCTTTTGTCAGAAAATTTGCAAAGATTAGGTTATGCTTATGAAATCTTAAACCATATACAGTATGATCGTTACCAGGCTTGTAGATTAAACTACTCATGCTCTTCACACCTGCCCATTCTCTCAAGCTTGGTCAACAGTAGGTTTGCAAAGTTACGAGGGCTTCCCCTGGACTTTTGTGAGTGTGGGGTGGTATTAGTCCATGGGGGTAATATAGTGCCAGTTTTGGCACCAACAGTGAGGGGGAAACTATCCACTTCTATAGTTAGTACAGTACAAATGACAAATATAGCAAATTTGTGAGAGGTGGTGGCCAAAATCTGTGAGGTGTCCGCCTCACAAAAGAATGCCAGGGGAATTCCTGGTTACCAAAAATCACCCTACTACAGCAAGATACTCTGCCTCTGTTCATCTGCACATTCTAAAGGTATTTGCATCATTTAATCAGTTAGCAAGGTTATGGGTGAACCGTAAGTTTCTTAATGTTTTCACTACAGTAAACAACATACTTTTTCTTCAGACCTGATGCTTCCTCCATGAGAGTACATTAAAAAATGTGAAATATTGGGCTAAAATCTAAATGCCAAAAGTCATCATCAATTACATTTTAAAAAGGGCATGTATAGATTTGTAATCTCATTCTCCATCATCCATTTCTTACTCTGTTAAAATACAAAAAACACAATACTGGATAATCTTGTACATGATACGAGGCAGAATTTAATCAAGAGTCCATTTTGTTCAGAGTCCTTGTGGACTCCAATGGAACTTAAACACGATATCTCAAGATAGTAATAACCGACACTTTTCATATTTGGTATATAGATTTGTCATGTTGAGAGGAAAAACCATATCATTTTTGGTAAAGGTCAAAGGTCATTTGAGGCCACCAGAGGTCAAAAGCCGAAAACCTTGTAAACATGATATCTCGAGATAGATGACCAACACTTCATATTTGGCAGGGCTCAAAATAAGCGGGCGTCCAGGCGTTATTTGCACCTGTAGTTTAGAAAGAAAAACTGCTCCGAAACCTGGTTAAAACGGTACCCCAGGCGTTATTTTCTTAAGAAAATAATGCCCGGTGAAATTCCGCGGGCATATTTTTCTGTAAGAAAATAATGCCGAGCAATACCAGGACAGTATTTCCTTGAGAAAAACATGCCCGGACCCTGTTTTCTCATAGAGATACCGCCCGGGTGTATTTAAAATCCAAATGAAAATCATTTAAATATAGAGTAACTCCTGGGTCGTCAAAAGTAGCTCCTGGTCCAGCCTGAAAGCTTGTGGACCAGGAGTCTCGTATTCGACTGCTTATTTTGACCCCTAACATTTGGTTTATAGGTTTGTCATGTTAAGAAGAACCCTATCGTTTTTGGTGGAGGTCAAAGGTCATTTGAGAGGACCGGAGGTTAAACTGCGAAAACCTCATAAATGGCTTGTAAACACTTATCTCAAGATAGCAATGACGGACACTTTTCATACTTGGTATATAGATTTGTCATGTTGAGAGGAACTCTGTTGTTTTTGGTAGAGGTCAAAGGTCATTTGAGACCACCAGAGGTCAAAAGCCAAAAACCTTGTTAACACAATATCTCAAGATAGCAATGACGGACACTTTTCATATTTGGTATATAAATTTGTCATGTTGAGAGGAAGAAACCTATTGTTTTTGGTTGAGGTAAGGTCATCTGGGGTCAGCAGAGGTCAAAAGCCGCAAACCTTGTAAACATGATACCTCAAGATAGCAGTGACCAACACTTCATATTTGGTATATAGATTTTTGGATTGTTGAGAGGAAGAATCCTGTTGTTTTTGGTGGAGGGTCATTTGAGGTCAGCAGAGGTTAAAAACTGTGAAAACCTTGTAAATGGCTTGTAAACACAAATCTTGAGATAGGGATGACCAACACTTTTCATATTTGGTATATAGATTTGTCAAGTAGAGTGGAAGAACCCTATTGTTTATGGTGGAGGTCAAAGGTCATCTGGGGTCATTGGGAATCAAACACTGAAAACCTTGTCAACAAGATATCTCAAGGTAGGAAGCTTGGATAGATTTCATACGTAATATGTGCATGCCTTATGGTGAGAAGAACCATGTTGTCTTTGGTGGAGGTCAAAGGTCATCTGGGGTCACCAGCAGTAAAAGTCAGAGAACCCTCTGAACAGGATTTCTCAATGTAGGAAGCTTGGATAGATTTCGTACATGGTACATGGCCATGCTTTATGGCTGGAGGAAGAACCATTTTGTTTTTGGGAGGTCAAAGGTCATCGGGGGTCATTAGAGGTTGAAAAGCAAAATTTCCCAAGAATTCCCAAGAAAATGCCAACATTTTCTATGGCAAGGAATCACCAAGCGTTTGGGCTTTCTGGTTGTATTTAAAGCAGTACTATGAACTTGATTACATTGAACCCAGTTAAGTTGGATGAATATTTGGGTAACAGAGACAAAGAAGATAGTGTAATTTAGGGGGTAGGGGGATTCCACCAGACGAGTCATTAGATTGATGGTTCGCTAGTCCGACGATCTGCTTAAATGAAAATCTACTTTGGGTTTGGAGCGGCGTTAGGATTGGATTTATGTTAAGTTAGGTTTAAGATTAGGCTAA
This sequence comes from Holothuria glaberrima, assembly GCA_009936505.3. Taxonomy (NCBI): domain Eukaryota; kingdom Metazoa; phylum Echinodermata; class Holothuroidea; order Aspidochirotida; family Holothuriidae; genus Holothuria; species Holothuria glaberrima. Next base: position 17,348 of record WURT03479504.1, on the reverse strand, counting down.
GAATTAGCCTTAGGTAGATTATGGTTTGCAAAGGATTATGGTTAGTATTTGGTTGAGTTAGGATCTTCAGTCTAGTGAGCCTTCGATCTAGGGGATCCTGCCCGTAATTTGGAATGTGCTGCAAGTATGAAATGTATTGTACTTCTTCAATGGAGTAATTTTTAGGAAGATAATATGAAGTACAACAAGATATGTTGCACTGTTCTGTTTGTATTGGAAAACAGCACTATTCATATAGTAAGAAAAAATTATAAACCTTAAATTTGGCAAATAAAATGCCAGTCAATCTCTTAAGTCATATAATAACATTGCAATTTTTTCAAGTGGTTGAAATTTTGGCAGCCATAATTAAAAAAGTATAAAAAGATTTTGCTTTAACGATTTTAGATTTCTAGAATGCTTGCTTTTGTCTTTTCACTTTTTCCTCCATAGAGCATGGTTGTACACTGGATTAGGTTTCATTGGAATAAATGTTGTTATAGGTTTCTACTTGGTGGTAATATGTAGCTTTATTCGTAAAATCAACGACTGGGAGGAACATGCACCTACAGCCATTCCCATAGCAACTGCATTCTTCATGATGGGTGCATTGTGGTAAGTCTTCGTCCATAAGTTTTCCTTGCTTTTAGGAGATTGTTCGATATCAGGCTTGGAAGTGACTCCTACTGAAATACTTCTTCCTCTTACTTTTTGAAGCTTACAGGAAAGTTTTTTACTTTAAAATAATTTTCCATCCTATATTCTCATTCTTTATCTGACTTTTTTGATGTTAAAGATATGTATTAAATGGCATTCTAAGATTATTGAAAAGTCTGAAAGAGTATGTCAACATTGCTGGCTTCTATCTGATACCTAAAAATGGCATTGGTGTTGTTATGATGTTTCTGTAAATTTGGCCCTTACAGTAAATATCTGATTTGGCATTTAAGTATTTGATTTGTGATAATTTCAAGGGTTTGGTTACATGGATAGAGTCAGAAATAGCAGTCCTGAACTTCATGCCTCTGTTCTGTCATTTCATCGTAGGAAACTGCATTTTAACTTACCTAGTTTCAAAAATTTGTTTATTCTTACAGATAACCATAAGTTTGTAAGTATTGAGTGTTTAATTGACATAATAGTATTTTTTTGGATTCTTCAGTATAAACGTTGCCTTGTGGCCTGTCTATGGACTACTCACGCCTGTATTTCTGTTCACCCTGTTCATGGGGTTCATTGTATCCATTGCAATGATACCAATCTTCAGCCTTTCATGAGAGACTCATACATCTGGAAACAAGGTGGTCACGAACGGAATGAAAAATATGATGTCAGATTATCTTCTGTGAATTGGTTTGGTTGGACTGGGTATACTCATTTCTGACTTTTGCTGTCAGTGACTGCTCCATTGGGAACCTAGCCATAGGTGTATTTGACAGCAGTCCAGTGGTCAGTATCTTCTGTCTGCAGCTTGAATATGGTTAACAGTGTGTGTCAAATTAGTCACTTGCATTTCAGTTGTGTTACATGTGAAAGCCAATTCCCTGAAAAAAATGCTTAAGAAAGCTATTGTCATCACTTGTGTAAAAATTTGCTTGCTAAAGGCAGCAACTACATACACAAAGAAGCAGTGAAATAATTAAATCTAGATGCTTCTCAGACTTTGTTTAAAGGCTGATCAGATACCGACATTAAAGGTCACCTGACTTTATCAAAATCTATTTTCTTTAATGCTAATACTTTTGTTGTGAGATATACACAACGTACAGTATTACAAGTTTGAAGTCCATTGGTGAAAGAATGCAATGCAGCCAAGGTGGAAGTTGTTAGAAATCTTGCTGTAATTTTTGCTTTCATTAGAAATAAAACATCCATATAATGTGCAAATATTTAACTACCACTGCTGTTTTCTTTTAGAATAACATTGAAATATTTCATTTGTGTTTTTATTGTTTGGATAGCTTCCTTAGTTCTTAATTTTCATAAGTTTGCTTTAAATTGAAAAATGTAAGTTTATTCTTGAAGTGTTTTCAGTCTTTCACAGTGGTGAAGCCCAAAAATGGTTTTTGGGATGGCTCCATATTGTTCATTGAGGGGCTTCAATTACAGACCTGTTGTGTACTGTATTTTTACTTTTGAATTGTCCCATTAGGGTGGGGATGGAGATATTCTGAGGAGAAAGACCTGTGGGGGTCTTCCACCCCCAAGCTCCCCCTCCCCCTAAATATACCACTTGTCTTATATCACATATGCTAGTTTTCAAAGGCCAAAAATAATGTTTAAGAGGTTTTGGAGAATATAGTTTGCATTTTATCTTTGTATTGTGAGAATTGGGGTAAGGATATACTTGGATAAAACCCATTTCCTTTTCCCCCGACTTACATTGAGTATAGCTTTGTATACCTCAAGCTATTTAGGGACAGATTTTGAAATGCGGGGAGAGGTTCTGAGCATGCTCTGAGACCAATACTACTGTAAAAGCCCTTATCCCAAATTTTGAAAATTGTCAAAAACAAAATACATTAGAAAAGCTGGGGCCATTTGTGGAAAGGGTTTCTAATGAAGCATTCTGTCTGCAGCGCACCCTTTAATTCAGCCCTTGTTATACTTATTCATGGCCGACCTTGAATGTTAGGTAGTATTGTATCTGTACAATATGAACTCATGCTGGCAGGACATACCTTAAAACTGTACTGTCCACAAAAACAGTGTACTCTGTTTTTACTCCTGCTTGTAGTTCTTTTTCAGTAGTGACTGCTCTATGATCTGAAGTCCCACTGCTCCGGTATCTCTTTGTCCTGACACCTCACAGCTTAGGATAAGGAGGTAAAAGGTAGAGTTGGCTGTAAAGCCATGGGCAGGAATATGCTTAGAAACAGAAGCCATGCATCTCTGTGAAATTAAAAAGTTGGACCTACTGCTCTAAGCCACATACTTGCATCTATGCAGTACTGTCAGAGCTTGCAGGTGTGAGAACAAAGAGATGTCAGAACAAAAGCATGTAACTGTTGAAACACTCCTGGTGTCTATTGTTCCTTGTGGATGTAGTGTGTACACAGATGAGAGAGGTGGAAAACTTAGACATGATATTCTGGTGACCAAAATTAATAGTAGCGTTGTGCCGATATTGCAAGTAGCTGATATTACCGATACCGATGTTTCAGTTCTCAATATTGGCTGATACGGATTTTTGGTAAATAAGCTTTCGGCAATTACCCATATGCTATGGGACACTGCAATGAAATGTTTCGTCGTGATGAGGGTAAAATATTAGAACTTGCATTCAAAAATACTCAAATAGTGTACCATTTTCATGACATAATGGGAAAACAAATATCGGTTACATAATATCGGCATTTGAGGTAAATTTTACCAATACTCATACGGGATGAAAATGGGGGATAGTGGCCGATACTCATGGAGAGTACCAATAATCATTCCAACTGTAATTCATATTTGCTTAACCTGAGGATTAAAATGGATGTTTAGGAACGAAACTATGTTGACAGTGTGTAGCAATTGGCAGGTACTGACTTAAAAAGATGATAGATGCAGTGAATAATTGGAAGCAGTGATGTCATTATGGCAAATTCATTGGATGATTCATGTGTGTATTGTATAATTTTTATAACCTTGATGATATATTTAAAAGATTTGCATGCTGAAGATATTATTATTCTCAGTCTACTCAGAATGCTTAGAAGATATTTCAGGCAGATGAAATTTTAAGGTCACATAAATTAGTCAGATTAAGAGTGATAAGAACAGAAGTTTCATGTCAGTTAGCCATTCTGTATCACAACATGAAACCTTGAGAACAACAGACAGCCTGTCTTTAATAAGGACATTATGAGTTTATGAGAAAAGAAATGTTGCTAGAGGGAAACATGTCATAAAACATTTTTGCCTTCATTAAGGTGGTATTTGTGTAGAGGATGCTTCTTTGCAGGAGGTTTTTGGAAAATTATGATGATGAGGGGACTGGCAGTAGCATGAAAATGTTTCAATAAAATTGTATGAAGAGAGGCGAAGAGACTGTAAATGTAAAAGCCACTTTAAAACAGTCTATCTTGGAGAATTTACTTTTGCATTGTTAAATTTCAGTATTTGTAATGTATTCTGTTTATGAAAGATAGATTTTTTACATTGGTTGTATTATTTCAATATCTGTGAATGAGAAATAATAAAAAGAGAAATAATAAAAAGAAAACGTGCAGTTAGTATATACTCCTTAATGTTGGTCTGTTCTAACCCTTTTCCGTAAGTCGCGTGTCAGAGACACGCCGAAAGAGGCAATTTTTAAAAAATTCTAGCTCTGTCATGCAACATCCAACAGCCTTTACGTAACCACCACAAGAAAGCCAACAAAACATCTATCTGGGGGGGGGGGGGTTGACAAGTTACATTTTTTTTTGCCCCAAAATATCAAGTGATTGTTTACATTAAAAAAATCATTCAAAAAATTAAAAAATGTCAAAAATGAGGGGTTTTTGGAAAAAAAATCATTCCAGCACTTAGAAAACCCCCAGACTACTCAATTTTTTTTCTCTGAACAAATACCATGAGAGATAAAATTTATGTTACGGGTGGGGATTTTGGTGATATTTCAAAAAATATAAATAAATAGCAAGAGTAGGGTGAGTTAGAGGTTTGAAGGTGTACACTGGTGCCATTTTCAAAAAATTGTCAAAATCAGTCAGAAATCTATATTTTTAACCCAAATATCCCCTCCAATAACAAAAATTATAACCCTTAACCCTCTCCCTATCTTTTTCGTTCGCTAAAACGTCCATTACGAGCTACTGTACAATGCCAGACAGTGCCATTCATTAGTTTTCATTGTTTACATTTTACCCACACTGGGTGCAAAGTGTATGCAGTTCAGGGTACTGTACTATAGTGTGTGGACAATGTAAAAGTAACAGAAATAAAATGGGCATATCTTCCTCATTTTTGGTCCAATTCCCTCGAATTTGGTATGAAATGAAAGATAAAAGAATGCCTAACAATCTCCTGTATAACACAATAAACTAATCCAAAACCTTATGACATCATCAAATTTGCATATTTGCTAAAAAACCCTATTTTGTCATCTAATTTGCATACATAATGAGACCAATTAATAAAAAAAAATGTATTCAAATTCCCCATCTTTGCTCTTTCCAATGATATATAGGTTCATACAGAGAATATTCTTCTATCTTAAGCAAACAACATGCTGCTAGAATTCAATAGGAGAATTTAGCCAACTTCACCCTAGAAAAAGCCATTTTCCCAGTTGAAGCTTATCTCTACACTTGCAGCAGTTAATCCCTTTTGTAAACAAGCTGGCACTGTTGATCAAACAGTCTTTAAAGGGTCAAACCATCGTTTTGTTAAGAGCTGTTACTCAGTGATGATCTTTATCACTTACATCTGTCTCAGGCTCACTGCAATACAACAACAAACCCCTTTAACATTTTTGATCTCAAGAGAGCTGCACAGGAAGTTCTCTGATAGATTGTGAATTAATTGTGGTCAACTAAGCATGGCTAAAACTTGGTATTCAGTTCTAGGTCATGATTCCTGAAAATATATTCCTAAGAAAACTTCAAAAATTGCCTTGTGGAAAAGGGTACTTAAATTGGTCATTGCCTGATTGATTAGGGTGACGAAGCATTGCATAAAACTACACATATATTTATAATATATTTTTCATATATTGTCAGCTTAAAGGTGATAATCAGTCACCCCAAAGTTACTATGACAGATGAACTAAAAAATTACAAATCTTGTCTTATCTTTATTGCAAGTATCTTTCATAACACATCAGAACAAATGTGGCATTCTCAAGGTATACAAAGGTGCTGTTTTGAATAAATTTGAAAATTTAGTTACAAAATTGTTATCACATGATTTGAAAGAGTCATTCATGAATTAGGATACCCAGGTATACTAATTTCAATGTTGGGTGACTCATTTTCCCTGTAAGTGATTAAATGATAAGTACAATACTTGTCTCTTTCTTCTTGAAAGTGATCTAGGAGGACACATGGAGATCTTAATTTTGATTTTGTACTGATTCCTCCATTCAAGCCCACCACAATTTTTCACATTTGCCTTTTAAAATTGTTTCTATCAGGGGCGTATCCAGGAAGTTTCAATACAGGGGGCCCGTGTAAGTTTTGATTGATTACTGTCCTTGAGGAGGGGTCTTCCCCCTCCCTTGGAAAAATTTTGCTTTTGGAAGAGGGCTGAGATGTAAAATGGTGCAATATTTGACACATAGCAATTCCCTTTTTTTGTGCCTCAACTTTTTTCAGGCATGACGGCCAACAGGGATTAGGGGGTGTGTGTCCGTTGTGCCCCTCCTGGATCTGCCACTGTTTCTGTTGTAGAAATTTCCCTCCCCTCCCCTAGGAACTACTACTGACAGCATTATAAATGGATATCCTTGGCTAAAGATGGACATATAGCCAAGCTTCAATGTCTCCAGGTGATGTAGTATCGATGAATACAAATAAAGTCATCACGAAACGAATTTATATATTGTATGGCCTTGTATTCAGTTCTATTTCATCATGAGATGATGGTACAGTTTTTTCACTGAATTGTTGAGTTCATGCAGAATTATTCCTTGATTAGCTTTTAATACAGCTAAGCTAGTACACAATATTTATATTAAAACAATGAAATATGTTTCGAAAGATTTGGCAGATGTTTGAGAATTAGGTTTGGATGTACTGCTTCTTCCCTGGAGTAGACAACTAAATGAGAGATTAACGTTAGATTGTGGGTGTTTTTTACACTGGATCCAGATCTGGTCGCCTGGGCAGAGTCAGATTAGATCCGGATCTGATCGCACGATTTTGATCCTAGTAAGAGGGGTGGATCAGACCCTGCGTAGGCAATCAAACTTGTAGTGTAAATGGTCAAGGATCAATGGTGACCCAAGATCAATGGTGAAGCATATGTGCTTCTATTTTATAATTCATTTGGAGGCCACTTCTGTGAAGCACGGATGAGGATCAGAGTACGAGACAAGTGTTAATGCACCGGGATCAAGCTATACATGTAAATCGATATACTGATAACATCGGGCAATCAGATCTGGATCTAGTGTAAAAGCACCCTGTATGTGCTCTGATTATCCCCCACTGCAAGCTTTATTTGGGTTTAACTTACCCATAAGATTAAAAAAATTTGTTGTTATGCCAGCTGCCAAGGGACTGCCATTTTGTCCTATGATCACGATCATTACTGAAAAATCTTTAGCATGAAAGCCAAGTGACATACTTTTAGAAGCATGCATCACATTTTGTACAGGTCCTGTTACTACTTGTAAGGCTAGATCACATGGTATTTTCCACATTTTAATAGCAGCTGTCCATTTTACCTCCCTCCCCCTCCCCTCAAAACCTTTTTCCAAACAAGCATGGTATAGGGCATAATGAGGAAACCTGCAAGTTTACATAATATACAGTAGATGTTACAAACTTAAGTTGAGGAAATCAAGTGTATGCCCTTTAAAATTTTTGCAATTTAAAAGGGAATGTTGATTCCTTGAAATTTAATTTGTCTAGTTGACAGGCAGTAGTTGATGGCAGTAGTTGATGGCACTAGCCTTCCAAGCAGATAGTTGTTTCCTTATAAAATCCAGTCTTAATAAATGCCCTGTGTGAATGTTTTGACAAATGTGGATATGCCAGAACCAACCTGCAGGTCTGACATTTGCTTACTATAGTTCAATATCAAAAACAGGTGTTTTTTTTCTCCCCCTCCCCCTCCCCATTTTTTCAATAATTCAGTGCCCCTTGGGATTAAATGAGGAAATGACAGTAATGGTATCCTGAATTTTAAGGGGAAATGAAGTCTGTGAGGTTACTCTAGATGATTCATGATTTACAATTAATGACCAAGAAATAATTGTAAGTTTCCTTCATCATCAATTGGATTGAGTTAGTTAGATGGGGTTTTACAGCTCAATTGGGTTGAGATTACACTAAATGTCTGTTTGGGCGAAGTTTTCGAAACTTTCAATCTAGACAACCTTTTTAGCCTATATTTGTCAACATGTTCAGATTCTGACATGTGTCATGACAAGTTCAACTACTCAGTGCAATAGGATTGTATAGGCACCTGAAAGATATTTGTGTGATAAAAAGTGGGAGGGTACAGCTCATAAGTGTAGGAAGCTTTTTGAAAGTGGTGGAAGGGGGGGGGGGGGGGAATGTTAGTGATTGCAATGTCCTGGGAGAGGGGTGTCCTACCCTTTTTGGGAGCATGTCATCCAAAGTGGGTGGAGAATCAGAGTGGAGGCAGTCACCCCCAATCCCGCCCCCACCCCCCGGCCTTTTCTTATGCCTATGTAGCTGGGCCATTGTAGTAAAATTTACAGAGTGAAAATGAGACAGTCAATGGGAACATCTCTGAAAAGTGGCAGCTGGAGATGCATCATCCCCAAACCCCAAAGATTGCTACCTATGCACATAACTATCATGGCATACCAAATGAAAACACCATTGGGGGTACTTTTTTTTTAATTCCGAGTCACAACTTTAAACATAGTGATTGGTTAATTTCAAATCCTCTTAGAATCATCAAAGCCTTTACAAAACAGTCAAACATGAGGAAGACAACACGAAAACAGATTGTTTAAAACAAAAATAATTTTTATTTGCACATCCACTTGGTGGATAAATTACTTCAGATTGCAGGGTGGTTTTGATCAAATTTTCATTTCAAGACAAGCATTTGCAATTTAAGGTTATAAAATGAATTGTTACACATAAATAAATGATTATAGTCAGTGTTATAAATCATAATGGCAAGAAAGATAACATTGTCAACATAACTTCATTCTGAAATGTTGGTGAGTTGAAGGAAAACAAAGCCAAATAAACCTGAAACAACAAGACAAGGAAGACGCAAGACACATTTGGTTTTTGAGGATACAAGATTCACCAGTGATGTTGCAAAGGGTATGATGGAAAATAAAGAAGTCTCCAGCAACCAATGTGCGATCCAAAAATGCTACAACATATCTACATGCACTATAAAGCCCTTACATTAAATTCTGCTATACAGTTATTTCAGGCTTCAAGTACTCTGCTTACACAGTATTTTATACCCCTAACCTCTAAATGTTTAACTTGACCTGAACCAGTATCACACATCTTCTGTACATCAATCCACTTTTCAAATCATTGCAGACTTGTATCATTCTACATTTTCTATTTACAGACTTTCCATTAGGTGTGTAGTCAACCTTCTTTGTGTGGGTCTTGGGGGAGGGGTGAAAGTTTGTTCCCCACCTATGGTTTAAAGGATTTAAGTAAAACTATTACTTTGTGCTAATACTATCTACATTACACTACCTGAATATTTCTGCACTCTCCTCCCCCACCCACCCCCATTCTCAATCTGACACCCCCCCCCCCTCTTCAGTGTGACACCACTACTGCCCATTCTCTTTAATGTACATTGCAACTATTCAAAACAATCATACAGTGTTACCTTTTAACAAAAATACACTGCATCCTTCTCATGTTCATGTCTCCTGTGTATGTAACTGGATCTGTGTTACACATTACAACTTCAAATAAAGGTATGATGGAGTATTTCTGCTATGAAGCCATCATTAATCCACCTCCTTAGGACACATTAAGGTGATACTGGACTTCAATTTATGTGCTTTTGGATCACAAGTGGTAAGCCCCCAAAAGAATGGAATCTGTTTATTACTGATGAATAGAAAAGGTACACAGTACTTTATTTGATGTTTCTGATACATTTCCAAAAATAGTTTTGTAACCTCAGTCAAGCCCATAACCAAGGGAGGGGGCATGAGCAGAGCACTACAGAAAACCTGTGCCCCTAGTAAATAAAAATGACCATTGCCATAATGCATTTTTGTCTGTCTTACCCCCTAAAGCTATTATGTCCCCCAACCTTCCCTACCCTTCAGTGCCTGGTCTGGCTACTTGCCTGTTCCCAGTATTCAATAGATGTGATACAACAAAACTTTTCAACATCTGATATCAAAATCCCTCATAACAGACACCACTCTTTTATTTCATATTTTAGCTTCATACTGCATTATTTTCAGACTGATTTTAGAATTTCAATAAAAACAACCCCACCAGTTTCTTTCTCAATTTGGTACTGTGTTGCCAAACAACCATCAACAGTTTTCACTGGCTCCTCTTAATTCATTTCAATAAAACTGCCACTCTTTTTACCTCTGATATTTCTTTTTTTCTTTGTCTATTTCCTTCTCTCTTTTTTTCTTTTATTTTGCATTCTGAAACTTAACAAATATTACTGTGTTCCACAATCAAATACAGCCAACACTAAAACATGTTAACCTTACATGCAAAAAAAAAAAAAAGTCTTAAAGAATTTTCTTCTTCTTCAAGATACTAAGATTACAAACTGATTTTAGAATCACCAGAATATGTGATCACCCTTCATACTGGATTTAAGTGTTACTGCCATCTATCAGTGAACACTTGGACTAAAATGTGAAACATGACATATCTTTCACTTAGAAAGATTTCACATTTGAAAACTGCCATGCAATTACAATATCCACTCATTAATATGCCACTTATTTAACATGCCCATAGTTTTTGACGACACTTCTTTGACCAGACTTAATGTGTAACAACAAAATTGCCAAAACCAATCACACAGCTTGATTTTAATAAAGAGATGCCCAACTTATAGATCAAAACCTCCCATTTTATGGACGACTTATTCAATTGCCACTTTATTACATGTAGTTCTGTCAAATTTATTTTGAAGTGTAACTATGTAAAACATGAAACCTCAGAACAAGGAATATTTAGATGCAACTAACAAGGTCTACGAAGTTCCATTCTAGCAATTTAAGAAGCAACTTGGCACACTACCTGCAAACTAATAATGATCATCTTGGCAAATTGCCAACTGACACTTACATCTTTGTTTTAAAAAGGTTGGATAACTCTGTACTGGCACACTATCAACTAACCCTAACAATGTCAACTTTACAATAACAGATCTACTTCTTACACTCTCTGTCTGTTTGATCAATACCCTTTTTGAACATTTGTTGTTCCTTCCATTCAAAACTTTCAGAGTACTTAATCAAAACTTCAATGATTACTTGTCTATTATTTTCTGTTTGCCAGCTATTAATTTGTTCTTGATGGCAACTAGCTTTGATAACAGTTTTCCTCTGTTTGCTAAAGCCCATCATATGTTTTTGTATCCACACATTCTTGTTTCAACTTTTGTATCTTTTGTTAAAGGTATGAGAAATAAATTTGAATTGAATTGAACTGAATTGAATTATGAAAGCAGTGTAGAATAGTATCCTTTTTAAATATGCAAGTATTTCAACACAGCGTTCATTTTACATGCAAAATGAAGTACATGCAATTATATTTTACATTTTCCTCTTGTAATCAAATGATACAACCAGCTTGACAAATTCATTCTCATCCATGGGCAAGCATGTGTAATCTTTGTCCAAAAGATTGGAAAAAGTAAGTTCAAGTTGTTCAAACGGTGGCGACCATATTGGTCACGTGATCCTCTGTACGTATATATGAGACGTCCATGACCTTCACATATACTTGCCACAGTTTAAAGCAAATTGGTACAGTGAATGCAAAGTCTGCCAGTATTTCTAATATTAAATGGCTTTCACTTTATTTTCTGAAAAGCAAAATTCTTGGTATGACTTTAAAGGGAAATACTGCATTTGTTTTACAGAAAACTTTTATATTTTTTAAATCAAATATTAATGAATACAGAATGATAGAAAATTCAAAATAAGGCAGTACCATAGCTTTTTTTTTCAAGAAATAAGTCTTTCACAGGAAGATATTCGGTTATTTGTTGCAGAGAAGTAATTTTTTCACCCAAACTTTCAAAAATTCAAATGATGCAATTTCTTATACTCTTGTAATGCATAATATTTTGAGGAGACAAAGCTAGTCCTAGAGTTTATTGGTGAGACTGAAGGGTTTAATAATGATTTAGGGTATTTTCTTTGTATGCCATGTTGGTGCATTATAAATGCAATATTTCCCTTTAATCATTCCATCTTACAATACTGTTGACAATCAGAAAATATTTGAAAAAGTAGAATATTACAATGCCATTTAATCCAGAAATATTACTCTGTAAATACTATACTTCAAAGTGCTGAAAGAAACAATTGCAATAGGTCAGTTAGGTGTATGCTTGAATTACTTGCAATGTGTGTTACATTTTAAGAGTACATCAAGTGTGATTTCTTTCAGGTCCATCGCAGTCTTAGACCATCGTCTGAGATTCGTTATCCTTCAGAAAGCAAAGTTATATAATTATCATGATCATGAACTTCTCTTACAAAGGGCTATATAGTTTATTGACCAGCATCAGCTAAACATGAAAACTGCAGTGCAGGGTATGCAGTATTGGTTATAGACATAGGTACACAATTCACCTGTGAAATGATCCATACATATTTAAGCACAATGCGATAACTCAATATACAAAATGAGCTTTTTTAAGTAGGCTGAGTTTCTCAAAGCTTTCATCTGGAAACAAATACAGGCAAGATGAGATTGGTTACCATGCTGATGTCATTCTTTTGATATTGTACTTGGTGAAGAGATAACATTTTTGAAATCGTAATCTAAAATTGCATTGAAAGTGGGAATTGTAACCCCAAATTGTATTGATAAATGGAATAGCATTTTTGACAAAGTATAGCTGATTTCCAGAGGGTTAAAAATGAATATTCATATTGAGATTAACTTCATTGTTCTATAACCTATGTTACATACTGGACTAAACTGTTTCTGAGTCAACCCATCAAGAATTGTGCTGACGGTATTCCTCATGAATATTTACAACTAGCTTTGGCAGTTACGCTGCTGATGAACATATCATTTGACTAAGTGTGAAATAACATTGAATGCTACAATAAAGCAAATGCCATCATTTCACTCCTTCAGGAGCATAGTCAAATGGGTTTGGGAAGGGGGGGGGTGGTGCAGAAAATGTTTAAAACAAGTAACTAAAGCCTTAATATATCTTTCCCCCTTAAAGCATCTTCCTCTGCCTCCTCACCACTATAGGACCTGGTGAGGGAGAAGGTTGTCAAAGACTGCTTTGTGAAGAAGCCAATGTGAACATTATTGGAAGAAATCAAGCAAAAGTTTTTTCTTTGGATGACAGCACTTTCCAAAGACACATTTTTCCTTTTTTCATTATTACTATCATTATTATTTTTTTTTGGGGGGGGGGGGATGGGGGGGTAAAGGTTTGAGAAACTGCATCAAGGAGAACAGAGTAAGGAGAGGATCTGAGGATCCATCATTTACAGATGAGATGGTAATTTCCGAGCCTCTAAGTTATGTAAACCAATACATTTGGCTTTTGAATGCAACAGCAGAATTTGCAACTGAGTATATGAGATATATGTACAAAACCAAGCCATACAGAAGTTTATAATGTGCTGCATAGCTGTTTTTTAGTGCAACACAAATATTTAGCTATCAGGATACAAAATGTTTTTGTTTGCAATAACTTCACAATGCATCTATGTCTTTTCAATGAAATTTTTCAAATAAGTTGTCTGAGGTTATACTACCCCAAAACTTACATACCATTTATTTTACATTATGACAAAGTAAGTCTGAATCGTGCGCAACTATCAAACATGATTTGACAATGAGTTTGCAGATAATTTCAGTATTCCTTGCAAATTCATACTCCCTCAGTTTCCTCAAACCTTACTTAATTTGTCAATCTATAAGCTATATAAAGCTATAAGTACTTCCTATTTACATTTGTTATCCTAACTTATCCACACTAATTACTTTGCAAGAGTTGATAGCACAGTGGAAGAGAGCTGTGGAAAAGAGCCCTCTCAGAAGGGTGCTAGGCTGGAGGGGGTACCCTATGTTCATTTTTTCTACTTGCCAGATCTTACAAGAGGTAAGGATGAGTAATGTAACTTCCCCCTTTTTTTGTCCCCATTTTTATTTTGTCTCACCCTTTTCTTTTTCTTTTTTATCAAAACATGCTGAATTAACCAAAACACAATTCTTCTCATTCAACTCTATGTACCTTTATGAAAATGGCCTCATCTTTTATTGATTCAATCAACTCAATGAAGAATAAATACTGGCATATCCAACTTGCAATCCGCACAACTCACTGTGACTGCAAAGTCTCTGACAGAGTCACTGTATGTAGGACTATCATGTAACATCACCTAGTGCTCCCTTGTGTTTCCGCCTTGTTGACTATTTTGGGTACAAATGTTTATGCAGTGCTTATGTACCTACAAATCAATGGCAGAGATCAAGGGAAGGGGGTAGGAGAGGGATGTAGCCATCTACCAGTTGACTACAAGGGGGTGATAACTTTGCCTCTCAGTGCTGTCCCTAACTGCTATACCAGAATTTTGAGGATTGGATGACATGGAAAATGCTGCATGACATTTTTTTCACCTCGTATTGCCCCATCAAAAGGAATCTACATATTTGCTGCAAATAACTACCATCATATGTAATTGCATGCTTGACAGCCAACATGGTGGACAAACAGAAGAATATATTACACAGTAGTGTCAATAACGAACCTATACCGGAGACTAACCCAACACCTGTCACACTTCATCTTTATCTCCCTTTATCTCAGCTGATGGTGCCATTGATGGTGCCATTGATGGTGGCCATTGATGGCTTCTTCTAGGGAACTTATCCTCATACCTTTACCAGAAATAAACAAGTGGGTGTACAGAAGTACCGGAAAAACACATAGATGCAACATCATGTGACTACCTCTCTTGGTGCAAGTCTACAGGGTAACCATGGTTACATATTATTGGTAGCAGGAACATTTAACATAAATAGCAAGATCATCTTTGGCAAGTATCACCTGAACAACAAATAGGAAAGATCTTGTGATGCCTTCATTTCTCTGATTTCCTATTTGAAGAAGAAATGAAAAATAGTGAGTCAGAAACCATAAGTAATGTTAGCAATGATGACAGATTTTAGAAGGAGGGAAGGGGAAAATCGATTGGGAGAAGAAATTTAGGTATACTGCTTAAGCTCACATATAAGTTACCTACACTATGACAAAGTGTCAGAATTGTGAAATTGCACATATATTTGACCTTGTGACAAGTATGTCTTATTACAGTATGGAAGTGACTAGCAAAAAGTTACAGGAGTACCTTTGAGAAAATATGGAGAAAACAGCTGAGTATTATTGCTTTAGTTCACATAGTACTTACTACAATTTATGTCAATAAGTCAGATTTGTGAAATTATACCTTTATGGCACACAATATTATGAAAATTTAAAGGGGACATGGCATCCCTCCTTGACCACACATATTATGGAATAGCCCTAGAGTTCTAAATACATTTGATAACTGCACTTTGACTGACATTCATTCAGACAATACAGTTTGACTCTGGTTAATCAACGATGACTTGTACAGTCTGTGTTCCCAATAAAGCACACATGCACCGTGGTCGACAATATTGCCTCGAACAGTGCAGGCTACTGTGGCTCTGTATTACAGGTGTACTAGATAAGAGGTTTGGTTCAAGTTGGAGGAGGGGCTGAAAGTAAACTTAGTTGGGAGAATTGTTACTGTCTTGGGCAAGATTAGAGAGCTTTCAAAAATAATCTTAGCCAGTACTTGACTAACAAACAGCATGTCCATATAAGCTCTACAAGACTACACAGTGTTGATATGGCCCATTTATTGTAGTAATAAACAACGTGTCAGCAAGGCTCCATATACATAATAAGGCAGCTGTGAAAACAGGAAATCAGTTACATTGCTCAGGGGTGATGTTAATGGAATCCCTTGTAGAAAGAGGTGGTTGGCAGACCCTAAGTCAAACTTAACATTTGCTAGGGTTAAAATTTCACATTGGGAAAATGGTTCTAAGGGTAGACTGCAATTCTGAAAACCGCTAATTTGCCAGGAATTTTTCACATACTGTCACCATAGAAAAATGCATAATCAAGAATACTAAGAAAAGTTGCAGAACACCACAGTGAAATAAACTGGGACAAAACAATCTATATTCAAGCTTATAATATTCTCTGTACTCTACTATAACTCGACTATAGCTTTGAAACTAAATTTACAGAAAGACTGCACAAATTCACAATTGCTGGAAACACAAATCCTTTTTGAAAAGCCATGACATAACACCTCCTTGATTCAAGTTCACTTCTGGTAGAGAAAGTGATAAGAAAATAAGAAAATGTTTGCACTGCTGAATGTGTGGTCCAATTCATCTACCTTTTTTTTTTAATTGATTTATCCCATGCTTGGTGTTCATGTCAATTAAGTTTAATCTAAATGTTTAGAAACATTAATCCTACAATTAATCACTGACAAAATGGAACAATTTGCAGATTACTTCGTTCACTCAAATACAACCTCTAGGAGGATTGTGACTTACTTCAGGCACCACTTGTGCTTCTTGACTCTCTCAAACTCTTTGTTCAAAGCAGCCAAACTCTTCTCATAGTCTTCAGCCTCGTCGAGATAGTGGCGAGGGGGCCATCTCTTGCTCTCCAACAGCTTGCTGTCATCGGGGCAAATCTGATGCAATAATTTTGGTTTACTCTTCTCAATATCTAGGACGTGTATACTGAGGTAGTGGATGCACCAGGCATAGAGTTGGTGGGCATTATGGTGCTGTTGTATTAAGATATAGCAAAACAAAAAACGAATCATCTCATGCACAGACTCAAGAAATCTTTCTTCAGGATAACTTTCTGCAAAGTTTGCGTATTGCTCATTGTGGTTTATTACGTTTCCTGAAATGCAAGCAAGTTTTACCAGCAGTGGACTTTGAAAATGAGAGCCAGTAGATGAACCCTAGCAAACTCATCTCTCATTAAAAAGTCTTCACATTTAAGATACCACATCCTTGTCTGATCATGTGATGCCTACTTATAGCTTTTTATGATACAATGGAGATTAGTTAAAACAGCTTATTCTGAAGTGGTGTAAATACTATACTGTGGTACTGATGTAAACTGTTACCAAAATTTCTGATGTCCAATACAACAACCAATTTTGGCCAATACAGATCCAATACTGGTATTTTTCAAAAGGAATTCACTGTTCCTTAAAGGGAGAAGGCAGTCCCCCCCCTCCCAAGTTTATTTTGAAAAATCTGCTAAATCTTACAGATTTCCATTTATTTCTCTCACAAGTATTTTCCTAATGTTCCTGTGTAAAATCATTGAATATTGAAGGTAAACCAATGAGTTTATTCTGCATGAATATAGGAAATAAGTAACAAAAATATTGTCACATGATTGAAAGGAGCCATTCCTGAACTAGTGTACCAGGGTACACTACT
>WURT03479503.1:0-42099 GCA_009936505.3 Holothuria glaberrima | reverse complement strand
AGTACGAAATAACCCATGGCATGTGACCACCAATCCTCCAATCAGATGTAGAGAAATTAACAAGGTGTTATATAAAATACTTTATGACATCGTCAGAAACAAACCAACCTAACACGCGTGATATAGTAGTGTACCTATATGCAAGGAAAATTCTGACAACGGTCAAATCGATATGTCGAACTTCATTAGGTGCAGAGGAGTGCCTGACAGAGTGCGTGGAACTGCTCCGCTCTTGTAATCTCAAAGACTTAAGTTTGGGGGACATCTGCTTATATTTTATTAACTATTAGACCAATATTACTTACTTCACGTCTGAAGTTACAATTTCATGTGATCTAAGTACAATTATTATTGCAAAGATCACGACGCCAGTTCTTAATATCCCAATGACTATTCAGACTCTGGAAAATTGACTAAAACGTGAGTTTTTCAATAATCTCAACAATTCACACCTTTAGATGACATAAGATTATTAGAACGCCAGATTGACATACTATGCATAGCTTCCTATGTGGTACTTGCAGTGTATGAGACTAACGTTAAAGAGGCAAATGTTTTTCAAAACAATAGCACCATGTAAGCTAGCGCAGGTTGACTAGGAACTGCAGTCATAGACCGTCGAGCCATGGAAGCTCTATCTCGGCAGAGGTATCACTTCCATGGTTGAGCGCACAAGATATACTGCCAGAGTTAAACTGTTTAGTTTTTCAACTTGCCTTGTATTCGTGACTGCAGTAAGGTATAGAGTACTAACAGATTCTTCTTAGGAGTTACTATGGACTGCCGCCCAAATTATGTAGATGTCATTATTTTACTATTTAAAAATCCGAAACATCTTGACAACATCAATGATTACCTCGTTTCCATCTGTATATAGTCCACTGATGAACAGTTTCTATTAAACTAAGTGCCTGTCTGTCATCCCCGCTCTTAACGTTTAATAGGGCTACGTGCGTCACTTGGTTTGATTGACGACCTCTAAGAAGGTTCTAAAAGGCATCATTTAAATTCGTATTTGTAAATTGAAATAACGTAGATTTGGTAGGGTATTGAACGA
Organism: Holothuria glaberrima; assembly: GCA_009936505.3. Taxonomy (NCBI): domain Eukaryota; kingdom Metazoa; phylum Echinodermata; class Holothuroidea; order Aspidochirotida; family Holothuriidae; genus Holothuria; species Holothuria glaberrima. The sequence goes on along the minus strand of WURT03479503.1, from coordinate 41,042 downwards.
TGAATTCAAACTCCAAGGGGGCTGTTCTCCGAAACAAGTCGATTTTCATCAGTGCGTGTATTGAAGGCAGTGTAACATTAACTGTCTTTTAAGGTAGGAAAACATATTCATATACAATAGTGATACTGTAGAACAGGGTTGTCTAACCTTTTGTAGCGGTGAACCACATGAAATGGTTATGATGGACGAGGGGCCGCATGCTGTACTCGGTTTTTTTTTTTTTTTTTTTTTTTTTTTTTTTTTTTTTTTTTTTTTTTTTTTTTCATTTTTTGGTTTGCGTTGAGCCGTGTATAGACACTCGAGCCGTTAGCTGTCCAATCTCACTTCGTGGATTGAAACACAAAACCGGTAAAGGGGAACTTGACATACATATCAGTCCGCGTTATCTACACATGCAAAATGTTAAGGAGTGCATGATACTGCACAGGGAGAATCTCAGAGTTCGTGCGTTTTCACGAGAACACACAAACGGACATTAATGATATTATTTTGATGTAGGCTACGCAGTTTCATAGCAGATTGGAATGGTTGATCGCATGTCCTAGCGGACGGCGTAGCCTAAAGTTGTCATCAATGAATCTGCTTACTGAAAAATTTTGCACTATAGATCATTTCTGACGGGCCGGACGCAACCTTGTGGCGGGCCGGACCGTGGCCCGCGGGCCGTAGGTTGGACAACCCTGTTGTAGAATAATATTGCACATGGTGAATAAATAGTTATCTTTCATAATAGAAGCCTCAGACTGCTCAATATCAGCTTCCGGAAACACGGAAGTAGGGTGTGAACTCGTCCTTGAAATTAGGAAAAAGCTCCCAAATTTTACCCGAAAACCCATTCGGAAAAAGGGTGAAGGGGTGGGGCGAAAGCTATTTGATAACTAGAGAAATTGCACCGCAACTTTTGTCAAAAGGTATCTAGGACAGTTGTAATATTGATACAATCTCACTTTTTAAACCGTTAAATCATCGGGCAAATATTGACATAATAATTGACATAGACTTAATTAACCAACTTATTCTCACACTGCAATACTCCCGCATAAATATACCCACATATTTAGCACCGAAAACAGTAAGTAATTTCGAAAACGTCAGAATTATACGTGTAATTTCTTGAGAACGGCGAATGATATTAGCATAACCTAAACGGATCATTTATGACTCAGGGGCTTTTATTCTCTAGAACCCAGAGGCGTACGCACGATTTCTCTCAAGGGGGGGGGGGCATGCAGTATATTGAGTGATCTCCGGCCTGGGGGAGGGGTTTGAGGGGAGGGGACATCCCTTCCCCTTTGAAAACTTTTGAAAAATTAGATGTCCTTACATGCAATCTGGTGCCACATATGCTACCTTTTGAAGTAAAATTTGTGTTACAAAATTACGTATTTCTCAAAGCAACGAAAAAAAACACCCACACACCCACCATATTACAAGAGTAGCAGTGTTACTGGTGTGCGTATCGACAGTGCATCCTCAATATTATAAGTGCAGACACGAAGTATGCAGGCGAAAAACAAGTTCTTCACATATTTTTCCCATTTAGTGGCGTATACAAAATATGACGTCACGTAAAATGTGTCTATAACTGCTGGGAAAAACACCTCTGTCATTGGATGTCTCACATATTTTAGGGCAAGCCGTACTCATCTCAAACGTTGAGCTGATTTTCACTTTAATATTGCGTCCAGATCAAGTTTATCGACAATCCATTCGCTTTGGTCATGTTCACACTTACTTCAAACTATTCAATAAGGCAATTCAATAATAAGATTTATGAACGAGCTTCACGTGTGGTACTGGCAAGTGGTGAAGATAATTTTCGTCCTTCATACTTCTCCGGGGGCCCATCCCATATGCGTCTGCCTTGTTTAAAGGGATACACTACAACGGAAATATTGCTTAATATGTATACATTAAAAAATTCCATTTTAACTTACTCCACCAAAGAGATAGTCCTATTAGTGTTTGTGTGTAGTAGCTTTGAAAGCGTAAATACATGTAGAGTTATCATCATGCTGCTTTGCACGAGAGAGCAATTCTTTGAAAGTAAACTGTTTATTGAAAATATATAGACAGCAAATGATCACTTTAAAGCAACACAGGCACCTATCAATCCAGGCCATTGAACGCTGACTGTGTAATGTTTGAATTTCAGGATTAGTCCATGTAGCTAAAAATAAATAATGTTGAGGAAGAATTATTACGGCGAATGGCCTAGCTAAAGGGAGTTTACTATAAGCTTCACTTGAGAGCGTTTCCCACGTTAAAAATAGAAAACAGAAAATAGTTGTGCACGGAGTTGGCCAAAACTGAAGCTTCTGAAGATACAAATTAAGCAAAGGTAGTTCTTCAAATGAAAGAAAGACCAAATGAATAATAAACAGGACGTAAATAGGTCCATTACTAGCCAATAGATTTGAAGGATGTGAAATAAAGGTTACCGTTTTAAGGTTACATCGAAGTGGATACATTCTTTAAGTCAATCTGTCATTTAGGCCTGAAGTTTAATAAATTCAATATGACCAAACAATTGCCAAAAAACAAAAACAAACAAAGAACAAAGGGCAAAAACAAAATAAGAAACAACAAAGAATCAAATGTATGAAATATGGCTGAAAATATTATAACCAAGTTCTAATAACTTTCTGCTTCGATTGAAAACATGCTTCCAGAAAATTGTGGTGGCGATAACAATCAATGAAAATAATCAGGCCTTAATGAAGGATTGACTAGAAGAATGTATTCACTTTGATGTAAACTTAACACAGAACCTGTATTTTACATACTTCAATCATCAGAAATCTCTTGGCTAGTGATATCAGAGATGGGGGTTATTTTTGTATTTTTGTCTGTTTTTGCACAGTTGTATCTCTTCTTTTCATGAAAATGTCCAAAACACGAGCTTTTTATCAGCTCTGAAAACGGAAGTTACTTCACAGAATTTTCTTTTTTCGTTCATTTTCTTCGTCCATTGGAATATGTTAGTTAAAACGTAAAACGGAGGGTTCATGAATAATCATCGTTAATGAAACGCGTCTGTTTATTAAACATGTTGTGCGGATGCAATACGATCCCATATTTCGCGGGGAATTCAACTGCTCAACTTAAATTAACTAGGACAGTCAGTTATCGTGCAGGCCACTTTAGAGTCTACTGTCTATTTGATATCGCAGGCTGACTTAATAAATCACGGTGCTACGTTTTATTAGCCAACATGACATTAGGAACCTACTACTACACAACGTGAGAATAAAATGGCAAGTTGATAACATAGACGGTAGACAGCTAGAGGCCTACAGTGGAAATGTTGTAAGTTACTTATTTCGCAACATTCAAATAAATATTTTGTAATGTCTGAGCTGTTAATGATATTATATCAAGTTCATGCCACCAAGTGGACTATAAACCAGCTCCCACGATGTACCTCTAACAAAATAGGTGAGGAAGATGGAGTAACGACTTCAAACTTTTGCTTTGACTCATATTAGTTGCCGATCATAATCTCATTACTGTGTTACTTTTGAAAATTCAGAAAGCTCAGAAGTTGGCTGAGCTATCCACAAGAGAACAACGTCGTCAAATAGATCTTGAAAAACAAATCGGCAATTATGCTGCTTTCTTTACACTGCCATTGTCTTGAGTCGCGGATAAGTTCGGGATTTTGAAACGTTCTGACGTTTTTAATAATTGATCAGTTTGTTCCGTGCGATATGTTGTTAATAAGTTAACTTTCCGTCACTTCCGAAAGAACATGAAAACGAATAGACTATGTGGTTATTTTAAAAAAATTGGGCTCCATGATTATGTGAATGTATGAGCAACTCATGACAACAACTATATGATTTAAAGGGGCTGTGGCATCACCTAGGGATATTTAGGAATAGCTGTATAGTTCAAAATACAATAATTACTGCATTTTGATTGATATTCATTCAAATAATAGCTCTACTGTGGTTGGTCTATAATGACTTGTACAGTCAGTTGTGTTCCTAATTGAGCTCACACAGTTGTGTGTCAATATACCCTTGAAAATTGAAAGTCAGTGCAGATTATTGTGGCTCTGTCTTGGATGTGTACTAGACAGGTGTTTTTGCTTAAATAGGGAGAAGGGGTTAGAAGTAAACATAGTAATGAGATTTTTTACCGTCTGGGGTAAAATTATGGAGCCTTTAACTGAAAAGTAGATCTACCGACCCTCAAACCTTGATCGTGCTTATACAGAGGTTATACTGAAATCTAAATTTGGAAACTACATTATTTCTTCACAATTATAAAATACAAAACGGCGGGGAATGCTTTTCCAGACCACCAAAAATCACAATAAGTAAAGAAACAATGGACGTTTGGAGAAAGGAGAGTATTTTTCTAAAATTGATAATTATTCGATTAATAATGAAAAGTTAAAACAATACATTTAGATCTCATAACACACACTTTTTTGTTCGGCTCACTTCAAATAGCTCTTCGTTTTGTCAATACATCAGAGCCTCTTGAGTATTCCTAGTCTACCACCGGACTTTGGATCTGTACCCCATAAGGGCCCTCCCGCCGGCCATTGGACCCATGCCTTCAAGGCAGCGCTTCGGGCTACCACGCCGTCTTCGGTGCTGCTGAAATTTTTTGCCCAGATTTCCCCTCTTGTTACGGTTTACTTTTGCCTTTTGGACTAAATCATGTCTAAAAAGTAGAAAACTGAAAATTAAGGAATGAGATCCGCCACTCCTTTGTCGACCTTCGTTTAATGCTATCTGGGGTTTGCGACTTTGACTTTTCTGTGAAACGAAAGTGGGTGACCTGCGTGTAGAAAAAGGAGTCCGTAGCAGTGTTCTTCACTAGCCGTTTTGTCCGAGAGCACCGCCCAGACAAAACCTGGAGAGCGTGCATCAGCGTCCGGTCTTAATGATACCGCCCGCACAAAGACCTTGGCCGTCCGCACAAAAAATATATTACTTTCACTGTTTTTGGTAACGTTTGAATTCAAATTTAGCACCACATGTAGCACCATTTTGCATCTAGCCTACTTTACTTGAGCAAAAATTTTTCGAAAGGGGGAGGGAACGCCTCACCTTAGACCCCTCACCCAGAACGGTGATCTGTGTCATCTGCCAGATCAGAGACAAGCGCCCGGACAAAATCTAGACCTGTGGAGAACACTGCGTAGCTGTTGCCAAAAAGACACAACCTATTCAATAGTATATAGACCCTTAGTATTAAAGTCACGAATTGACAACGTCATGTTTAAAGACAAACAATGAATGTAATGGATACTGTAATTAGTTACGGGCTTGCCTCAGCGGAGGGCACCCTACTGCCACATCTTTTGCGGAAAATTTTCAAACCTTTTTTTGAAGATGCACAATTAACATAGAATGTGTTTTTGAACCTCAATTGAATAATGTTTTTCACGCAGGTCCGTGGTCAAGAGGCGGTGGTGTTAGGGGAAGCTCAAGAAGGATAATTTTTGTGCCTTAAAAAATTTAGAACATAATTTTCTGTTGCTTTAAAATATCTTAACATTCCTTTCCCCCTAAAAAATACTTCCTCATCTTGAAAGCTATCTCGCTCTGACTCTTTCTCTCCCCTGCCTTTCATCTTTGCTATGGGTCCGGGTGCAGCAAGAAAAGTTAACATTTTGATCAATGCTGAAACATCTTTAAGTATAATTCCTAAAAGAAGTGTATTTCTAGTTTACCTACCTGTCTACGCTTGTAATCGGTTCACCACTTTTTCTCTTTCTCAGGAGATAGCTATATATCACGTGGTAACATTACGTCATTGACAGACCTGAGTCTTACAGAGAAAGACGTACATGAAACCCGCTTCACTGTCACGTGGGCTCCTGTCCACCAATCATGGAACGTCTCGGAAGTGTCATCATTTCGTCTGACGATTCTTATTCAGGATAGTAATAGAAATATTGTGTTCACAATAACGGACGTAAATACTAATGCGTACACAGTCGAGGAAGTTGAACCGGGAATTAAGTACACCATCAATTTATCAGCAACACGTCACGAAGGATCAGCCTTATTATCCAACACCCTCATAATAATACCTGGGACGAATTTGGGTAAATTTCTTGGACACGCTTTTGACCATCATTGTTTAATAATGCACATGCATGATGCATCGACACTTTAAAATTTAAATATTAGTCAGAATCAGACGTATGATGGTTGTAATGACCGAAGATTAGACCGACCTGCTTGGTTGATTGATTATAGACACATTCGATCACAGCTTTACCTATAATATTGATATAAAGTAATTACCTAACAACTGACGTAAGCGCCCTCGACAGACGATGGTGTTAGTAAATGGATGATTTCTTTGTCAACCAAATGTACAAGTCGCTGACAATACTAATTTATGGGCAATGATACTGTACGGCAAACAATACTTTAATTTCAGCTTTTTTTCTAAATCTAATGATTTGCTTACACTGAATGCTAGCTACATTAGTTTGACGCGTTTTAAATACATGCAGGGATGGTTTTGAAAACTGTGTCAAAGCATTTAAACAGTCGTTCTCGTGTCGAAACAATGTTTTATACCTTACGTCGGAGGATGGGATAGCTACTAAATTATAAATTTGTTACAGTGAAACATCTTAGCACTTATAGACATCTCTTCAGTTGATAATCTGTTCTTATGAACAAAGACGAACAAACGAGATGTTTCATTCGTCCTCTTTTAGTTTAGAAAATGAAGAAGATACGCATGCGACATAAATTTAAGAAAATTCTAGTAGATTTAATGCAGCGAAACCATACGCTATAGCTTTTTACCATGTAAGATTACAATACTTACCAAAAACCTGTTTACAAACTTCTACAACCCCAATCAGTTAGCTGGTAGCTTTTCATTAGAAATAAGGCTCTCACAAAAAAATCATAGATTTGCGTATCATCAAAATTTTTTCACTCAAGTCTTCAAATTTGCAAATGAGTCTACACTCATTCTTGTAATGTGTTATGCTGTGGGGAAAATCTATTGCATGAGTTACATGCTGTGACTCCGTGAAAATTATTGTTTTAATAATGATAAGGGCTATTTTCTGACTGTGTCACGTGGATGCAATGTAATCGCCATATTTCCCTTCTAAGACTTCGCCTCATATCTTTCTTAACGTTATTTATGTTCATGCAGCTACTGCGGATAGATTACACGACAGCCAATTAAAACTCAATTAAATGTCGTGTTATCCAAACGACTGTTGATGGCCATGTACGAGACCAATGGATACTGTCGTAAAAAGTAATAGCACTACGACGGTAGCACAGAGGGTTAGGACCAATCAGGGTTAGGATTAGGGTTAGGGTTACGGTTTTAGCCAATCAGAGGTAGGCCTCATGCATATGCATGTCTCAAAGCGTCCAAATGCTCCCATATGAAAGCATAAAAATTTTCCTTACTTATTGTGCCACCGTCACCCTATTGTGCCACCGTCACCCTATTGTGCCATATGCATAATAGCAGGGACGAAATAAAGCAACTTGGTTGGGCAAATTTTGGCCAAGTTTGCTCTCAGTATCTTTTTCAACTTAAGTGGAATCAAAGTAGTATTCATTGAAAGCCATAAAGCGTCGAAACTTATTTGTTTGCGATTGGAGCACTTGACAATTTTAAAGTCATGGGCAAAGTTTTTCCAGATAGTTTTCAAGATGCAGCAGACGGCATGCGTATATTGTGGTTATTACTATTAGCAAGTTAATTGATATAGTCTAGAAAAAACAAACAAAAAGGTTTTGTTGTCACAAACAGTTACGTTTCAACGGATATGTTTCAGCTTTATTTAATATATCCCCTTTTGGAAGACAATGTCTCTTCTGCACGAATTGATTTCTGTAGTTAGTTAGTTAGATGAGGTTTTACGGCTCAGTTTCTGACCAATTGGTTTAAGTCGGGCCGGCCAGTTGAGGCTCACTGGCTTGTCTTCCCTATTCCATTGCTTATGCTGAGCACCAAGCACAATGGCAGTAAGTACCATTTTTAAAGTCTTTGGTATGACCCGGCCAGGATTCGAACCCCAGACCTTCCGGCTGCAAGTCGGATGCTCTATTGATTTCTGTAATGTTTTACAGACATCAATTTGTTATCAATCAAAAGACGTAATGGAAAGATTAGATTCTGAAAGTAAAAATGGGCGCATTACTTGATTCAGAATGATTCAGAAGTGAGACAACTAAATTTAGAGAGACATAATGTGCGTACAAATTGTACGTATTTAGATTCAGCAAAGGGAAATGTGGAGCGTAATAATGTCCTTGGTATGAAAATAAAGGCATGTAACATTGGTAAATGGAACCATCATGTGGTAATGGCAACAATACTCATGCTTGTTAAAGTGCATTATAGCCCCAATGCATTGAATATTTCAGCATGCTCATTAACAAAGCACATTCTATTGCACTGTCATTTGGCTAAGAGTATCTTGCAAATGCCACAATATTAAAACTGCGTTAATTGGAAAACGGTTTTTTCCCAAAATTTTCCACATTTTTCATTTTTTAAGTTGGCCATTTAAAGTTTTTTGCGGCAGGGTTACAATAGCCAGAAATGTCTTAATGTAAGGCCTTTGACTTTTTGCTGGGAACAAAGAGCGACGATGTTGCGCGGACAAAATAGAGATGAAATATATATATATATATATATATATATATATATTATCATTTGGGTAGCTAACACCTATCACATATCGTTTGAAACAAAACTTCAATATTATAAGTTAATATGTCAAATTTGTCCATGTTAATGTACTTTAATTGATGTAAATAGCCACCTGAACACGGAATGCTTCTTCATCTGACACAGAACAGCAAACGTAAGGGTTATGTTATCGTAAATATAAATTTTATCTCTTTTAATCATTTCAATAGCACAAATCATGATCAATATCCTGTATAAAGCTCAAAAAGTTGAATAGCCAAACAGTCCCACCTAGATTTAAAATTTTAAATCCATTCATTTGTAACGATCTTTTTATGCTTTTGACGTAGAGGTTAAGGTAAACAGAATGTGTATTTTGAAAAGAAGTATGAATAACATGCATGCCTAGAAGGCTAACTTGACACAATTAGCACAGCTGTGGTGGTTCATTAAACATTCTTTCCTTCTCTTAAAAAGGTCTTCTTTTGTTTGTGTGTGGAGATGCTTTCCAAAGTAGCCTCCCCCTCCCAAGCTTCTGTTTTCACCATATGTGAGGCAGGTGTGGCGCCAAGATTTTCTCGACTCAAAGACATTATAAGCATAGACTCCAAACTTAAAATGGCGCGGTGACACCTCATGGAGGCCAAAATATCGAGGCGGAAGTGCTGATCACTGCTCAGTCGTTTTGAAAACAAACAGGCAAATGAATGTCTTACAAAAGTATTAATTCTAGCCATTTCGGAATATTTTTAATTTGAGAAGTATTACTCCTCAATAACTTCCACTTAAATAAAAAAAGCTATTTTTTCATCGCGGTATTCCAGATATGTACACTTGAACATGAACGCACAATGACTGGTTTTGCAAGTCCATGGACATTCATTCGTCAGTTTCTATGGTATCTTTCAGTGACGCACTTTTATATGCGCGTTCAATTTTTCAAGCGCTCACAACAAGAAAGCAACTAGCGCGTTTGTATTCCAAGAATGCAAAGGTGAGCGTCAAGTATTCCGTATAGAATGCACAGAGAATTGTATTCTGCGGAATTTGCGCGAATGCAACGCTCACGCAAGCCACGCTTTTATAACAATGACATTTTCTGTAATGCGTGCCTATTATTGATACGCACATCACCAAATAGAAAAGCGCGTATATCAAATTTACACTTACGCCCCGATATTTGCGTCTCCATGAGGAGTCAATTTCCATAACAGTGTAAGTATAAGAGTTTAGTATCTATGCTTATAATATTTTTGGCCCGACGAGGGTGCCAAGCTGCCCAACGGGGGGCCAGAAACCTGAAGCCGGAAGCTCTAAAAAAGGCGATGAGCTGCCAAACGACGACAAACATAAAATTTGCGCAGAGAGGGGCGCGCAGAAAATGCGTTTTTTTTCAAAGTTTGAAGATGGGGGTTTTAGTGAAAAATGAGGGGTTTTTTCAAGGAAATGGGACAATTTGGATCTTCATTAAAGAAACTGCCCTTTCTATGAGCAAAATCATGCAGATCGTCCGGGCGACTGAAAGTCGTTGGGATTACATATTTTATCGTACGGATTAAGGTTCCACGACGAAACTGGAAAATTTCTTCGATGGGGGGAGGGCAGCCTTCTCCGACGGATGGGCATATCCTGGCGCCGCCCCTGATGTGAGAAACAATGGACTGTAGAAACCAAAATTGAACAGTTCTATAGAATTTGATCAAAGTCTAAAAAGAAGTTGAGGGCATGACGTTGCATTTACCAGCTTAGTGTGGCATCTGTTGATTTTTAACTTTTCCATTCTCTTTTTATCCAAGATTATGCATTCGCTTGCCTTTCCATTCTTCCATAGACATAGACAAACCACCAATCACTTTCGGAAAGTTACTAATTGTATCCGTCGTGATGCTTCTTTGGGTTCTCGCTATCGTACACTTCCTTCGAACCTGGCGGAAAAAGATGACACTACGTCCTACGTACGATATGACCTCGAGCAGCGGTGTGGCGTCATCATATGACGTTATCAGCCCGTGCCACACTTCACACTCCTACACCCATATTCAAACACAACGATCTAACTCGTTTACACCAGACCTCTCGCATCAAGCCAGTGGGTCGAGTCTTCAGTGCAAACCCAGAGAGAGCATGTCTCGCTCGATAAGTGATCTTCAAGCTGTCATTCCGGAGGATGACACCGCTGACACGTTATCCTCACTAGATCAGCCGTCGTCATCCAAGATTGCATATTGCAGGTCATAGGTCCTTGAATCAATTCGAAGCTGTACTCTTATGGTGGTGGGTTTTGCTATGCTTCACCTTTTATAAAAAGTAAATGACTCAAAGTAAAATATTTAATTTCATGCTATACATATGTGCTTATCCATTATATAAAGTAGTAAATTGTAAGGTTGTTTTCATTCTTTCTCATTCTCAGCATGCAAGCAAATCGCTGTGTATGAATTTTGTTCTTAAGTACGCTGATAACAACTGCTTGTTTTACATTGCACGCACTACACGAAAATAGCCATTTACGCATTTCATGGGGAGACACTTCGTCTCAACGGGATAATATTAACAGAATTCTGCAACTAGTAGGCATTAGGAGCCTGAGCAATAGCTCTAGAGGACATTTTAACTTTCACATAAACCATAGGTAATTCAAGTTCAGGACAAAAGGTTTACTATTTATTCGACAACAAAGTGTTACTGTATCAGTCTTACACAAAATTCAAAGAAGGAAAACTAAGGAAATTTCAAAGCATTTGAAATAATGAGAAAATAATGGGAAAGCCTTCCTCTTGGAGGTATTTTTACATGTATTCCATAAATACCTGCATAGGAACAGCTTACAAAAATGATTGCTACCGCGGAGATAGTGGATGCAATATCCTATTATTGAGTTACTTTCTCGGTCCGAGGTAGTAACTCCATGATCCTACTATGCAAATTACCAAGAGTTATGCTATACAATCATACATCACCTTTTGTTATTCATTTTGTACTACCGCGTAGTGGATTTGCCAGTGACATGTGTTTCCTTCATAACGATTATCATTGGAATAAAATTTCGAAATGATCCTCGGACTTTCATTTAACAGAAACAGCTTCTATTTTTAATAACCTTTCTGTATCTGACTGTCGAATTAAGAAATTTCAAATAGATTTTCATGCTTTTTTGTCTCTCCATAGGTCATACTAAGAGACATACGTGGGGTACTGCTTTTCTATTGGTGATGCTCCTGATTGGTTGGTTAACGACTATTTACATGTGTGTTCGTCAAATACGAAAATTTCGACATTCCGTACACTATAAAGATCGCTCCGTCGGTCTCAGAAGACAGCGTCCGCATAATCTTTCGCGGATAAAAGTTGTGTCTGACCCAAAGGATAGTGTAATTAGCATGAAACGAAACAGTCGCCCGAGCCTTCCTGTTGCTCTCAGACAGAATGAAGAAACCAATGTGAAGGACAACGAATCTGTGTAAGATTCGGATAGCTGATATTCGCTTCTATTGCACGGTTGTTTTTCCAAGTAACAATTGTGGAAAGTAACGTACTTTTAAGCCAGGAACACAAGTTTCGTTTTCAAGCCTGCCGAGCTTTAGGGAAAAAAACAAATTATCCTTGTTCCAGTTTCATATTCTGGGGTAGCGTTTATTCTTGTAGCACTTGGAGATAACTAGACGTACCACGGGCAGTTAGGATGGCATCATCATGTAGTTCACAATACCGATTGGTAACGTCTACCTCGCTCCTCGTTCCTTGGACTGAAGTATGTGAACATAAATGGAAAGAACAAGTATTATTCAATTCCTAACACTTGAAAAGATCAAGTCGACTCTCAGAACGAAAAAGGGAAAACGAACGTTTGACAGATATTAAAATGATGTCAATTTATTTTGCACTTAAAAGTACCACTGATCGACGCATTCTGCTCAGTTGTTATTCTAGTATAAGATAGACATTAGTGCTTCACCTTGTACCACGAGCATGGGTAGCGTGGGTTATTTAAACAGAGTAAGTACACAGGTTGATTGCGTAACATTCTGATTTGAAACAGTTATGAATTTTGCAAACTTCTCATGAGGAAAAGACCCTATGCATTATGTCATCACGCGACGTCATTTTGGAGGGAAAACAATGGAACACACTTTACACTCGCCTTAGACTTGGTACGCGCGAGTAGTAAGCTTACGCGTGTATCAGACTGGCGCACCAATCAGCTGTCTGCATTTGTTGGTGTAAGTTGTAATGATACGCGCTTACCTCAGTCCGACGTCATATGCGTAAGTTCTGAGGTGATCACCTCCCTGGTAGAAGTAATACTGAAATATCATAGCGATTTTCCCTACATACAACCAAGGGGGCATGATGTATTAACTTTCAGCACTTAAAATAAAAATGTTGCTTGATGTTACAAAACCATGTTTGTAAACACGTTCAAAAAGATATTGTACCACGAAAAACTGAAGGTAAGGCCGAAAAAATAATTTTAAGTTCTTGTTTCGGCCTATCTATGCACGTAATTGAAAAATTTAACCATAAAAATTTTACGAATAATCAGTATCATGTTACACGCATTTTAATGTAATAAAAAAGTTCCAAAGGGAATAAAGATGTACATTAAGCTTTCTATCATTGCTTTCATGTTTGTACATATCTTAAATATGCATCTGTATCAGATGAAGATTTTCTTGATGTATTATGATGGTATGATCTTAAATGAATAGCAATAAGCACAAGGGTACAGGATATTGGGGGAGGGGCACCAACCATTTACATCCTAGAAAAACCCGTGTTACCTAAGACGATTGATGTTTCCGAAAAATCTACAAGAGCATTAGTGTTTGCCCCGGCGAACTTCGGGGGGGGGGTGAGGTCTACAGATCCAGCCCACTGCTCGTACGCCTATGACAATAAAGACTGATGTCTGGAAACTCTGAAAAAACGAGATCAATTCATCTTATCGCTTCTTAAATCACTCTTATGACTTTAAAGGGTGCCTTTGTGACTGAACCATAGAGGCTTACATTCATAGGTGTGGAAGGCGTGGTGGCGTGGGGGCTGCAGCCCCAACAAGATATTTTCCTTAAAATTCGGACAATACGCTGCTATTTTTCGGGCACTGTAGCGTCAGATATAAGTTACATTTTTCGGGTCGAGTCACAACAGCGCCTCAAATCAAATTGGGCTCATACGCCTATGCTTACATAACACTAGTAGGGGTTAAAATATATGGAGAGTGGAAGGACACGAGTTTGGGCATAACCCTCATTCAAAGAACTAACTGATTCTAAAATCTGACAGTACCTAAAGATTAATTAACTCAAACTTAAGTATGCCCACTTTATATCTTAACCTATCATCTCTTCTACAATTTTTAATTGAAATAAAACCAGCCTTAATGAGTGCAATCGCACGAATGAATTCTGAAGTACCTTTCATAGTTCATGTAACAATTTAAGAAGGGAAAAGTATTGTTTTTTTTTTTTTTTTTGTAAAGGATGTAGAATAATTGTACAATGAGTGCTAAGGTACTGGTCCTTCTGTTGCTATAGATATCGAAATTTTTACTACTGTAAAATTATTTAATCATTCAAAGAATTTATAGTTGACGTACTAAATATAAGGGCGTAGGAAGCGGGGTGCTGGGGCGCCAGCCCCTTCCAGCGAAATTTGTGGGGGAGAAAGTATGCTTCAGCCCGCACACTATCCAAGGACGAAAACCCCTTATTTGTCTCTTTTGTAAGAAATGTCAAAAATTTGCAGTAATTTACATTAAAATTTGTATGATACACCAAATTGAATCTAAGGACCCTCAAATATCCAAAAGCTTTCCAATGGGGAGGCGGCACCCCTCCCCCTTAGACCCCTTTCCAGGACGGCAATCCGAAACAAGGTTCAATCTCGAACAGCTTCCTACGCCTATGACCAAATATGGAGTGACTGCAATGCTTCACTCTAAAAATGATTAGTCAAACTACTATTTGTTATAATAAAAGACATCACCTTTATTCATTAAATCAAAGAGATGTTTCTCTTGACTTACATACCTTGCCTAGACTAATTGACTTAAGTGGTTATGGTAAAGATAATACTCAGTCAAGATTCTACGGTTAAGAAAACTTTACAAGTTTACATGTTATTGTCTTCATGATGTAAGGTATATAACTTTATGTTATTATATTCACTCTTTATTTCCTTTTAACAGATCGTTCTTAATCGAATATTAAAACAGTTAAGTTTTAAGAACTCAAGCATGCGTCAATTATATTATCTTTGTTGTCATCGTAATGTTACACTTCAAAGAAGCCTTACTTTAATTTTTGCAGTACACTTAGGTTTATGTATCTCCTTCGCTGCTAGAAAATCAACTTCTTAATCACGTTTTGGGCGCAAAAAACGTAAAATCTTTTACAGGATTGTACCATTCCTTCTTGGATTTCACCAGTCGTGGAGTTAGGAGTGCCAATAAGAGATGGCGGTATAGTTGTACGTCCTAGGTGCATAGACGCGCAGAGCATGGACAATAGGCTAAACGAAGCTCCATCATAGCTTGTCAGGTAGTGCGTGGTTTACGGAAATATTGTGTCTTAACTGCTTAAAGGGAAAATGCAGTCCCCCAATCAGAGTTAGTATGTCCCGTCATTCTAGTTCATGAATGGCCTATTTTGATCATGTGACAATATTTTTGTTAGTCAATCGTGAAATTCAAGGAGAATTTCTCCTTGCTTTACCTATTGTTTGTAATAGTCATATTTAAAGCATCTTTAGAGGTGTTTGTAACGCAATAAGAGGGGATTGGCCTTTTGTTTTTGAAGATACTTTCTAAAAAGCCGGGAATGACACCTTCAAGGCCTTGAAAAATTGCATACACAACTGAGTACTGTTTAAGTTTTGAAAGAGCGCCAACAAAATATTTCGAGCGACTCAAGAGAAGTTGGAGGGACGATCTCTGACTAAGTGAAATCCCCACCGCTGAATATCACTCGATGATGAAAAGTCTTCCTGCATCTGTTGATTGCAAAAATTGTATTAAACGTCGAAATACAGCAACACTTTCGACTTTATGGCCGATTCCAAATTAACAAATCTAGGCACGAGGATGAATATTCACAAGAAATGAGAAAACTGGATTCTGTCCACCTGTCCAAATGGAGCCGATAGTCTTCTCAAAGTTGCATGGAGTTTACGCCGGGTGTTCCCAGAACTAATGCCTGTGATAAGTCTATCTGGACTTTTATTTGCTGGGATCAATTGAAAGGAAATTTACATACTTGATTTGATTGCAAAAATGCTACGATTGAAAAGAAAAAAATGAGTTAAGAGCTTTTGAATTGTGCGGTGGAACATGTAGCTAGTAATTTAATCACAAACTTACATCAGCACGTATTTACTAGCCAGTGTGATCCATCAAACAATGTGCGCTATTACAATATACGTTTTCTTTTCTTTTATTCCAGTTATATACTGTAGACGCTTCTTTTAATGTCACGTTTTGTTCTTTTCTCTTGTGTGGATATACTAGTGTCACATTTAACAACATATGTAGAAATTAGGAGGAATAGGTAAATAGGAAAGAACAAATTAACTCACACATATACTAAAAAAAAGAAGGAAATCGAGAAAAACAATTTTGTCGAGAAATATACGCAGCCCTTAAATGGTACAACAAACAGTTTATAGTAAGTGACATACCCAGGGGGCATTGGGCCATTCCCCCTCACTGATGCCAATTTTTTTCTTTTTTTTTCTCTTGGCTAACTTTCGACAAACCGTCTGTTCTGGTGGGCTTCGGGTTGCTGGATCCCTAACTGGAGCTTGGTCTAGTGGCCTACATGGGGAGGGGGTCGGGCCATTTCCCCCTCACTGATACCAATTTTTTTCTCTAGTTCCTAAAAATACGTAAATTTTTTAACACAAATTGTACTTCAAAAAATGTAGCATATGTGACATCAGATTTCATGTGAGGACAACTAATTTTTCAAAAATTTTCAAAGAGGAGGAGACCCATATACTGCATGCCCCCCCCCCTTCAGAGAAATCCTGGGTACGCCACTTTAAAGGAACTAGTGCTTAAGAAAACTAACTTCACACACACACACGCATACATATATATATATATATATATATAAGCCCCTCGTTTACAGACCAACCGCTCATGAAAGCCAAATCCCTACTTAAACTCGTCATGTGAGTATTTAGAGAGGGGATTGTTGAAAATGACAGGCTGAGGACACACATCCTCAAAACAAAAACAAAACAAAAAATGTTAACTTGCTTCAACTTCTTACAATGGCAGTGTCTCGTAGAGTTACTCTGTTCAGCCTCTTCCTCCTACTATCAGCAGCAAAAGCGACAATCCCTTCAATTTAATCCTATGGGACCATTTAAATGGGGGGGACAAGGATTTTTGCTCAGCCTAATAACTTACCCTTTTGGAAAGTTTTTCCCGAATTTGTGCAGATCTTCCCGAATTTGGGGTTTTTCCAAAATGAGGGGAGGGGCAAAGATCCCCTTTCCCTCTTCTCAGAGGCCTATCACCTTCTGGAATGTGCTTTTAGTTTAAAAAAAAAATAAACAAATTTTTTGTGTAAGGGGTTAACTTAAAGCACGTCTGTATAAGTTTAGAGGGCAATCTGGAGATACCTGGATTTATTGGTAAATTCATATCCCATAGGAGCAGCAAGGACATTTTTCAAGAGGGTCACATTTTACTAGTTTCCGATAAGAAGGGGGAACGTTCCTCCAGTTCGACCCGGTTCCCACACCCCTATTTAATACTCACACTAAAAGTCTGATTACCACTGCTTCGTTATCGGTTGAAGAACACTTGTTTGCTTTAAATATGTTTAACTTTTCAAAACTTGTAGCAGGTGGAAAGAATTACTCCCTCATAAGTTATTTATAAGCTCTGCTTTTGCATGATTACACCTATGCAGAAGAACATAAACACATTGGTTGCTGAACGAAGTCAAAACGTTCAAACTTTATTTTAAGAAAAATGAAAAAAAAACCCCGAATGAAATGTGAAGACGCGAAAATATAGTAAAAACCTTGTAATTACAAAAATTAAAATACATCAATCATTTTTCTTAAAAACATTTCAGCCACCTCCTGTACAAATTCTTAGCTTCAAATTCTTTTTGATGACTTGAAATTTAGATTGAAAACTGTTAGGCGTGCTCTCGCTTCTGGGCAACACGTGGGATACACAGTACCGTCTTAAGAGATCACAGGGCCCTGGGCACAGCAATGTAGAGGGGCCCCCTCAATCGAATGGGTTCAAAAATGATCGTGTGAAAAAATTTGACGTCCTGACGAAGACCCAAATATATATACCTCATCTTACGAAAAATCACTCAAGCATAGAAATATTTGCTCCCCTCCCCCGGTGAGGTATAGAATAATAGAAATATAAAATACCATAGGGCTTTTCTGAATTCTGAATTCTCTGTAGAGCTCTATAGAGCAAAATGACGTGAGATGACAAGGGGGGTATATAAAACTACGATTCATCGATCCTATCGTAGAAGAAAAAGCAGGCAGATTACGCAGATAGAAAGGACATAAGACAAACAGTTTGTATCTGAGATATATACTTCATAGAAGATACAAGATAGACTGAGATACAGTATCTCAGTATATGATAGACTGTCTATCTTCTATCTTCTATCAATCTATCTTCCAGCTGCTTGTCATCCATTCCCCAACAACACTGGACCCACCATATCCTACCACCTCTGTGTTGAATCCTTCAACTGGGAAACTTGCGGCATTTTTAATCGTAAACCGATCTATGATTGGCTGAAAGTAAATGTTTTGCAGGATGTCGTTTTCGATGCACATGAGAGAGAGAGAGACGCTCCACGGTTCGTGAGAGGTTCTTGCCCAATCATTACATCGTTAGCGTTGGTTTCTTGGTGCAAGTTGTCAACTCAATGAGCTTTTCCCCCTAAATAACCCAAATTTTTACTGATTAAAACACGGGGCCTCCGAGATTGCGGGGCCCCTGAGATCGTGGGGCCCTGGGCCAGTGCCCAAGGTGCCCATCCGTTAAGACGGCCCTGGGGACACAGTTTGTCGCTAGTATACCTTTGGCAAGACATTTGCTAAGTAAATCGCGGAATTGGCGAAAGTTGTCCGCACGATCACTGTCGCCGCCAAGATTGGTGATTGGGATGGCACCATGGAAGAAATCGTTATCCTAACCCTAAAAACCCAGAGATTCAGTGTAATAGTGTGCATATGTGTAGGTAACATAGTGCAAAGGTGCCGTCCTGAGGGAGGGGTCTAGGTGCAGGGGGAGTTTCTTCCCTTTGAGAAATAAGTGTTCACTTAGGAAACCTAGATGCAAAATGGTGCTATCTTTTTCAAAGTTTTAAACTGATTGTATGTTCAATCATACTCAAAATTAGTGAATTGTTCTTATGTTGTGTTCGGTGTAAAGGAAGGGTGTCTGATCTACGTGATAGTGGTAACAACCCCCTCCTGTTGTAAAACTTTTTCATTATGTAAGATAACTTCAATGCAAAATTTTGGTATCTTTGGCAAAGCTTGAAAACATGCTTAGATCTTTTCATCTTTAGTGATATTTTGGCTATGACACGGCATCCCTCAAAGGCTGGAACCATGTGACCGGCAAAGGGGAGCTCTGGGTTAATTACAAAATGTCGAGACTAAATATGAGCAATGAGAATTCAGAGGTTAGCGTGTAAGCGGAAGTGAGCGAGAAGGGAACAGGAAGAACCAAAGGACAGTGGACTAAGAAGTATGTAAATGTAATAACATTCACCATCTACCAATAATGGTTGCGCGAAAATGCTGCGAAAGATGTCTATCGACAAATACATGCTTCATAATCTTTCAAATCACGGTACAAACCTGGCAAATGTTACCATAGGCTACTCATGATTTAAGATTGCTATGTGATCCCCTCTTGACGCACGGTCCCTACAGAGGTTGGAGATTTACCTCAAATTTCGGGTAACTGTTTTGTGCAGTGCCGAATATTTTTTTAATAACGATATTGTTGTTTTAATTGTAGTCATGAGGTATAGAGCGCGAATTATCAAAAAGTGTGAGACGAAAATTCCCTTTGAAAATCATTCCTACGGCAAGTCTCCCTCCAAACTGAAAATGTGTTTGCCAATTAGATAGTCTGTTGCGTGGTTATTCTGTAAACATTGCAGTTTTCATGAAACATGTCAGACTCCCGAAAAGGAGGGGAAGGCCAAAAGAGGAAAAAATATTAACAAAAAGGCATGCTTGAACGCATTTTACAATGCTGTGCTCCTCTATATACACACAAACCAATTGGCTAAATTTTACAAATCCTCACCAATGAACGATGCGTATTCATTTGAACAGTGTTGATCATAACACATCAAGGAGAGGTGTCAAGTTCGAGCCAACTTATTTGGAAGAGCGCCAGCACCCGAGAGTTACGTCCTTGAATGGTTGATAACAGAAGCTGCAGCAGTGCAGCGAACTGCACCGGAAGGGTTTCTTGGAAAGATTTACAAACTAGTTGATGACGACAAAGGGACGGACACAAAATAGTTATGTAGCATGCGGATGATCTTATGCGAAAATACAATCTGTGGGAGAATAATTTTGACAATCAAAGAGACCAGGGAGGGAGAAGGGGTAAAGAAGTGTAACGGTAAAGTGAAAAGGAAGAATTTTGGACAGAGATACGTAGTCACGGGCACCGAAGTTCAGTATGAGGGAACAGAAACAGGATTCCGAAACATGCCCTCGGGTGGCGTAAGTGATCACTAGTAAGATAAAAGGGGGTAATTTAATTCTCCAGTTCATTAGGCCTATAGGACCTATGGTAACGTTCTTTGATGTAAGTTGAAAATTTTGGATCACCATTAATCTTAGAGAGATCCAAGAATCGTCAATAATCAATGATTTATTCACCTTTTTTAGCATATTGTAACCCTCTTCTTGTCGTCTACCACTTCAAGGAATCTTTGGTTTCGATGATATGAGAAACCTATGCATTCATGATAGCGTGTCTATGTATGTGTGTGTATGTATGACACTTTGCTCGTTAACACGATATCTCAAGAGGGGAAACTCTGATGGTTCTCAAACTTGGTACAAAGATGCCTCATATAGAGAGGAAGAAGCCTGTCGTTTTCGTTGGGATCAAAGGTCATCTGGGGTCACTGGGGGTCAAACTCTGAATACCTTGTTAACACGATATTTTGAGGTTGGAAGCTTGAATTGACTTCATACTTAGTATGTAGATGTCTTATGGTAAGAGGAAGTACCCTTTTGTTTTTGGTGGGGTCAAAGGTCATCTGGGGTCACTGAGGGTCAAATTCTGAAAACCTTGTCAACACGATATTTTGAGGTCGGAAGCTTGGATAAGTTGCATTTTAGTATTCAGATGTGTTATAGTGAGACCAACACCCTATTGTCTTTGGTTGAGGTCAAGGTCACCTGGGGTCACTGGGTTAGACGCTGAAAACCAAGGTCTCTATCTGGGGTCACCAGAGGTCAAAAAGGAATATTTCTCAAGTGTTCCCAAGACCTTTACCTGGGGTCACCAGATGTCACAAAGTAAAATTTCACAAGAGTTCCCAAGATCTAATACCTGGGGTCACCACAGGTCAAAAATCAAAATTTCCCAAGAATTCCCAAGACCTTAATCTTGGGTCACCACAGGTCAAGTAGCAAAAATTTCCCAAGAATTTCCAAGATCAAACATGAACATAAAACTGTATTTTTCCAACACAGGTAGATAGCATTTCATGATTTCACCAGTGACTGAAAGAAATGGGATAACATGGCATTATTTGAAATAAAACTTATACATCATCGAAGCCTCAATGCATTTTTGCATTCTGGTTAAGAGAGGCGATTTTAACTATAAACCATTGTAGAAAAATGTAATTTGAATACGTCATTTTTTCAGTGGCGAGGGAGATTCGGGCCCCTTGGACCCCCTAGACCCCCTGACTGAAATACGCGCCTGATGCAAACAGTTTTATTCGCTTCGACAATGAAGAGACCAGTTTCTGAACAATTAGTGCGAGTAAAAACAAAACTTTGATAACAATGGAATACATATTTTGTATTGAGTAAAATTTAAACAAATTAACAACAACAGCATTAAACAATATAAGCGAAGAAAATATAGAAGAGAGAATGAATCAAACTCATTACGCTGTAAAAAATGAAAAAGAAAATATATAAACAGGTCGGCCCCCTCATTCATTACTCACAATTCCTTTTGTAGATAATGAAAATGCATAATCATGCTTTAATTAATATGTTGCAGCTTTTAAGGCCGTAAAAGGGCACACGTTATACGCCCAGTAAGCATTCTATCACAGGTAAACATATATTGATTGTGTGCACGTCGAGAAAATTTAATTTCGTCGAGATCCAATACACTTTTGCAACGTTTTCTAGTAGCAACGCGACGTAACCTGCCGCCAAGGTGGGGAATAAGCTAGGCGCAACGGTAAACGCTTATACAAGTGTCGGACCACTGTTGCCCGTAAAGCGTAAGCGCGCTTTTGGACGTAGGCTACAATGTTTAAGTGTGTAAAACGTGTTTGCGGGGTAAAGGAAACATGAAATTAGGTGAAATGGATTTATTAAACAAATAGTAAATCAGAGAGGTGTTATTGGCACCGCAATGCCCCGTGAAGATCGTCTTTCTGGTAAAATCCGCAACACTGAGTTAATTTCCTGGCATATGTTAAGAAAATTACACTTAAATGAACGTTGGTTTGGTAATAACTAAAGTAATACATTCCTAATCCAGAAAGGTAATGATGACCATTGTGCATTTCTTACATCATGAATTTAGTTGTAAAATTAGCTGCATTATTGACATAACTTCAGATTATTATTACCTACCTACACAATATTCAAAATGTATATCTCTCAGACTGGAATGCATAGTTTTTGGAGAAATTTACTTTGGCTATACACAAAGCAACAGATAAATACATCGTATATGAAGAACTTTGAAACTTTTGCTGACTTGGTGGCAGAAGGATATGAATAAAAGGGCGATATTCCTTAATATGTCAGTATAAAACATATCAGCGGGAATTTATTTCGCTGACAAAGCAGTAAAAACCTGCGTAGGTACACGATAAACGTAGAACAACAGCATTGGTATCTTTGTAAGAAAATAACCTGCATTATGAATAACTAAACGTCACCACCATAGTATGGAATACGTAAAGTGTTAGTGTTAAATAGTACTGCTCTGACATTGACAAGCAATAAAAATTCTTAGTTTTCTCATACCACGTTGACATCTCCAACTACTAAAATGATGATATTAATTATTTCTGTTGTAAGATCTATATTTAGTCTAGACCTAAATGGTATATTAAAAAGGCACAGGATCTCATTCTATTCAAATATTCTCAATGACTAAAACATCTCCAGGTCCATTTCTCAGATTAATTTACAGAGAGACGTACAATACATTGTATTTGAAATACCACCAGACACTGGCTTACGAGGTCAATATTTTTGGGGATGGGGGAAGGGATAATTTACCTGAATTAGAATTTCGGATCAAGTTGGCCGAATTTTGATATAGTTATATCGGTTGTTATGATAAATCGTTGAACAGGCTAAACATTAGCTAATCAACGGCGGCGTACCCAGAATCTCTCTCGCGGGGGCCATTTAGTATGTTGTGTGATCGCCGGCCTGGGGAAGAGGTGTAAGGGAAGGGAGTGTCCCACTGCCCTTTGAAAATGTTTCAAAAATTAGGTGTCCTTGCATGCTTTGTGGTGCCCCATATGCTACCTATTGAAGTAAAACTTGTATGAAAAAAATCTACCTTTTTTAGGAACTGAAAAAAAATTCGGCATCAGTGAGGGGGTTATGGCCCGAAGGCCTCCCCCCTGTGAAGGTCACTGGTGTTCAAACAACAGTGAGATTTCCGACTTACTAGTACAACTAAGAAAAATAGGATTCCCGCCGTGCATTTAACTTATAGCCTCTTGATTAATTAATCTTTTTCCGAATTGCGAAACTATGAACAAATATGACACATGTCACTCACTTTTCCGTCATTTGGTTTCCTTGTGGAACTGATTGAATGTTGTCTAACTGTCAACTTGATACTAGCAAAAATCCGTAACGGTAGAACTTGCAATTCCAAGAAAAGGCATGCGTAGTTGCGCAGATTAGAGAGAGTAGTCATAGCCCGAAAAAAGGGCATAATTTATTTTCTTTTCTATCTCATTTGCCCGAATGGATCCAATATTATTGCCCGAATTGGGAGGGCATATACCCCTGCCCCCCCCCGTCTCGTTCGCTCATGCCACCAGATAAAGTGCAATTGCATTGATGATTTTTGACAAGTTGTCCTCATGATTGACTCAAACTTGATAAACACACAGTTAAAAGGGCAAAAAAAATTAAGTGTGATAGTGCTGACAAGGCGGTTGTGGGGTTAATTGAACCTGTCAACGGTACTCGGTGGTGTCAATGTGCTAAGCAAGTTTCAATAGACCTTATGCATATGACATCACAGGGTAGAATGTGCTCCCTCGTTTGCAAGTTACACCAACAAATGTAGACAACTGATTTGTTAGACAACTGATTTGTCAACCAATCGGATACATGCGCAAGTGCACTACACGCGCATGCGAAGTTTACCTTTACGTTGTGCGTGTAGTTTGCTTCATTGTTTTGCCTCAAGATAAAACCGCGTGACTTCAATACATAAGGTCTATTGTACTTAAGTCACTTAGCAACAAAAAGTAAAAACTTTTTGGAAACTTTATATCTCAATTCACCAACTATTTTTATTCCTTCCTTTTTAGAGCATCGGTACGAGGAGATCATGCATTTTAGCTTCTGGATGATGATAACCTTCTGTATGCAATATTTTACATGTAGGTGCGAATTTGATTTAGTACGAGGTACTAAAAGAAGTATAGCAGCTTTATAAACTGTTTGATTTTAAAATATTGTATGACTAAAATAGCTCGGCTTCTTTATCTCTGTTGATGATTTTGTCCATATTAATATCTATTCAAGATCAAATAAGATCAACAGATAAGATAAACAGATAAAAATGATTCTTCCCGTCTTGTATTTCAAAGTTCACCGTAGCAAACTAACGGCCAATAAGTTGGGTTTGCCACCCTGAAAACAAATTTTCAAAAAATGCATTCTAAAGCCAGCACCCTAGAGAAGAAAATAGATTAATTTATTTAAGAGTTCATCATCATAATCGTCCCTCTCTCCCTTTTTCCTGCTGATGTCATCAGTATGAAAGAATCATAAGCTGATTTGATAGCTGTGCTTGCAATATGCCATTTTCTGAATACATCGTTATTTTACCAAAACATGGTAGCTTAAACACCGGTATAGGTCGGGTTTTCTAGCACATCTGATTGAATAACTGATTTGAAAGACAGTTCTTTGCTCAGTTCAAGGCTCCCAATCTGAATCAAACGTGATGTTTGAAGAAGATGTGATGTTCAAAGTACTCTTTTACAGTTCAGTCTGTGGAATGGTGGTAGTCTGAAAAAGATGAATAATAAGTATGGAAACTAAGATATTTATGATCAATTACTCAATGACTTAATTATCAAGACCTACAAATTACACACTATTTTGAAGAGAGAAACAAAGAAAACACACATATTTTAAGACGTAGTTAGATTTATAGGCATGTGATCAATAAATAGGAGTAAATAGTAAAACGGTAATAAAAAGTAAAATAGTAATACCGAAGGACAATATAATGTCGATTTGGGGTTTAAAGTTAGCCTGCTGAGAACTAAGAAATCATCAAAAGATATCGAATAGGGCTTAACATAGTACATGAGACAATATCAGCATGATTTGGCTTTCCAGAAACTTTAGCAATTAATAATTAATTAGAACGTATTCCAAGGGTCATCATTCCCTCATAGCCATACAAGCATGATATCCTCCGTGAACTTCAATTTTTTTAAAGAAAAGTTCAGTTGTGGTCGGAAATCTAAAACTGCTCTACCAAAGGGTTCATAAATATTCAGGTTTTAAGACACAGCTATTGCAACGAGACGTCACGAACTCGTAGACATACAAGACTAAACTGTTTAACCTTTTGGTCCTCGGAACATTACAGAGAATGAAGTTTTTGTCTAAAAACTAGTTTTTGCGCGATACACTAAGGGGCTCTTGTGCCCTTACCCTTTTTAAACGTAACCACATACTAGGGCTTTTTTTGTGTTGCCCCTTCCTTAACGGTTGGAAAAATTAAATAATTTAGAGCAAAACATTACAGTTAACCTTATCAAAACACTTCAAAAGGATTTTATGTAACCGAGAATGTAGTATTTGATGAGAAAATATATTATATAGGCTATGACGTACCTTTTCGTCATCTTCAGACGCAACGAAAGTTAGGTTATTTTTTCCATTAAATCTTTGAGGATAGTGAGAAGCACTATCATCGTATGCCCTCCTTCTTTGTGGAAGATGGGTACTAGATTCCATTCGCCCAGCTTTCTGGGGAGACAGCTGGCTTGCAAGTTTCCTGGTGGATGGTGGTGGTCGATCCGGGGCACTTTTGTGAACTTGGACATGCACATCATCAAGATCCAAAATACCACCTCTCCTTGGAGGGGACGTGGTAGAAGACACTGGCGGTGGTTGTCTTCCATAATCTTCTTCATGAAGATAATATAAATTGTCAAATCCTTCTCGTTCTGTCTCATCATCTGATATGTAGTACGATGCGGGCCTTTCACGAATTAACCGAGAGGGTAAAGAAGTCGAGGTACCCGAAAAATCATCCCCAGGAAAAAGGTAAAAGCTTGGTCTGCCGTGAGACCTAGCGCTCCTTCCCACTTTTAATTTTCTGTCAATGCTACCATCTTTTCTTTGTGAATAACTTACAGGGAAGTCGTCTTGCTCCGTATGTTCTCCCTATCGGAAAAGAAAACCAAGACTGGTATCATACGTTGTATCAGTAAATGCTAATCTGAATGTGAAATTTGATTCAAATCTCAGTAGTTCTTTTTACGCGTGCTGTTCATTTGTATAGGGCCAATAAAGTTAGAGATAAATATTGCATTCAAACTGAACGTTAATGAAACGACTCCCCTTTCTTCAGTGATTCGTATAATTAATGTAAAGGAATCAACTCTGATTGGAAGGGGGAGTGTGAATTTATCCTCCTGCACTTTTGGTTATTTCATTGCTTTTGGTGTGGATTGTGGATTATGAATTTTACAATTTTTTTTATTATTACTCTATTATTTCTGGGATTCCACCATCACTGTTCCGTTGCAATGCAACTTCACGCTTCACTTCTGTTACTAGAGAAATGTGAATTCCTTCAAGTATTGACAGATGTGATGGAGTAACATTACTTTGCTGTAGTCAAGCCATGTTTCTGAACGTGGGGTCCGCAGACCCCTGAGGGGTCCGTGAAATTTATTTGGGGGTCCGTAAGGGCAAAGGGGTCCGCAGGGGGTCCGTGAAAAAAATAAGGGCAAAAGTCGAAGAGGTTCGTGAATAATTGAACAAGAGAAATAGCTAAATAAAGACTTCCATTACATGACTCACGAGGAAGCTATTGAGCAATGCACTGAATGAGGACTGAAGTCCAATGGTAGCTTACTTTAGTTAGTAAGTTAATTAAATAGATGAGGTTTAACGGCTCAGTTTCCAACCAATTGCTTCAAGTCGAGCCGCATTTCCAAGACTATACACCTACGATTTTTCATTCCGATTTATCAAAGATGAAAGGCAGTAGTACAGTTACAACTAAATTTGGATTTGACAAAAAAGCAGTGCCATTTGCAGCCATCTCCGACGAAGAAAACCCATATTTTCCTGACCTCATGCAGAACCAACCAGTTTGTATCTGACAACTCATCGTTTTCAAATCAAAAGTTAATGGGAAATATAATTTTCACCCAAAATCAAATTGTGCTATGCATACTTGGAAAGTCTTATTTGAAATAAGAATTTCCAAGTATGCCTAGCAATACTTGCAGGCCTATCAAAGCTGCATTTCAGGCCCAGGGAAACTGCATTTGTAAACATAAATTCGTTAACATAAAATTACTTCAAAAGTCACAAAATAATGCACCATTTTGCATCTAAGCACCCTCAAATATTCAAAAAATTTCAGAAAGGGAGGAGTAACCCTCCCCTTATGTCCCTCCCCATGTAGACAATCACAGTCTGGGGTTCTCCAAACGTTTCCGTGGGTAGAAAAAGGTTGAGAACCTGGTTGGGCTGTAGTGTACTCTACTCTATACAATAGGGTAGCAGCATTTAAAGCAATGATCGATTGAAAAAGACGAGTGATGGAGCGACAAAAATGAGTAAAAGAGACAAAAATTGCTCTGTGAGGCTTTAAAGGGTCGAAGGTGCTTCCAATTTAAAAGTGCCCTTCCTTTTGCAAACAGCAGGCGACGTGTTTAATATTATCTTTATCTGTTTCAAATCATAGGTGAGTAAGAAAGGTCTTCATTATAAGAGTGATCTCTATACTTGTTCAAGTCCCAACAATCTCTCCAGAATAGGCTAGTCTTATCTGTACCACAGGGTAACAGAAGAACAAGTCTGGATTCGCAATTTCTTGCCTTTCGTAATTGTATTTCTTAAGCTTATGTGTTTCATTATTTGATTCAAAAGTAAGCTGGATAGGAAAGTCTCACTTTTGGGATTAGTCTCTGCAAGAACTGATAGAGCCTTTCTAGTTTTTCGTCATCATCTGGAAAAGATTGCAAAGAGCTGCTCCAAGGGTACAAATCACTCTCTGCTTCTGCCGCATCTGTTGCTTCCTCTTCTAAGATTTCCTGTGAAATGTATGCCGGGAAAGAATCCAAGGAGCGTACTGTGGTTAGGTAGACACCATGACGATCCCAAGGGTCGTAGGTCATCACCTTCTCACATCGCCAGCAACAGTAGAACAAGACGCAAACGAGAATTATCACGAAAAGAGGCAGGGTAATTACCAACGTCCATTGCATAACTACAGAGTAAAAAAACGTCGAACATTAAAAGATGTATCCCAGATTTCATGTATCGATCCATTCACCATCAGATACATCAGGGAGTCTGAAAATTTTCCTTTCACTCCAACTTAAAGTATTTAAACAAATCAGATATATCATAACGTTATTCTTGGTAAATGATGGAATACTTTGTCAGCACATGGCAAGAATTTATTCAACCATCATCCCTTTTCTGTACCATCTCTGTAAATGCAGGTTTGCACAGTAATCATGAACTCCAACAGGCTGCAAGTACTTGCGGAAAATCGCAATTATGTTTGTAGAGCACACTGAATAACTTTTATATTTACTGTTGATTTTTGCATTAAAATATGCAGTGCAAAATACACCATAATTTGAGAACGAACACATTGATAAAGAAAATTTGTTTAGCACGACACATATTTAAGAGCTATTCATCTAGAGAGCTTTCATCGTTACCACAAAACAACTGTATATTTATACCAGAATGTTATGGTTAATGTCCTTAGTTTGAGTATAAACAGAAATCTCACACACTTAGTGATTGGTTTAAATATCCGTTGCTTTCATCATATTAGTGACATGTACATATGCATATGTAGTCTGACTATCGATCAGTCCTTTAAGTTAGGGGGCACATTTTTCTCTGCGTGCCGTGCAGAGGATGGTGCTTTAAATCTGATTTATAATTTATCACAGAAACATTTTCGATGAAATATTCTACTTTGCGGTGTCCCATTCGTCTTCAAAAATTGTTTAATGGAAATTACTTTACTGAAAATTTCAGTGGGATCTTTTCTAGCTTGTAAACTCTGTTTGTACTGTTTTTTAAAAGTCTGTTGCATTTATAGGAAAGATAAAATGGTCTCACCGCTCCTCTTTCCTTCGTCGGTTATTTCCATCTTGACTGTAAAAAACCGAAATCGTTAAATAACAATTATGAAAAATGTTAAATGAAAGAGTTCGTTGGATTATTAATTCCCACATAAGAACTGCTTTACATTCAAAAAGGTACATGCATTGGAAGGATTTGATAATAAACATCTCAAGCTGTACAGTATGACTTTTGCAAAAAAAAAGTCAGTTTACTCTTACTCTTGAAGTCAGTTTACTCTTACTATGACAGTTTTCATAACTTTGGACTAGACGTGTAAAGAACGTAGACATTAAACTACAGAGTTACTTCCAGTATCCGAACTTCAATAACCTGTTTAAGGATGGCTTCTTCATAAAGGTGATAAGTTCAAAGAAATTTCGTTAAGTTGTAGTTTTTTGTGTAACCAAATGACAGGCCCGTAGCCAGACAAGGTACTGAATGGGACCAAATGGCTTTGGGGGATTTATAAGGGGGCCGAATGCGTAGAAATGTATTAAGTCAATGGCAACTTGAAAACTTCCTAGGGGCGAAACAATTTTCTAGGGAGCTTCGCCCCTTCCCTTGGCCTCCCCTTGACTACAGGCATCGCAAATGCATTTTACAATCCTAATCTGGCTTAAACATACAACAATGAAAACATAAAAGCCATAAAAGCCATTCGGTACGTGGATACAAACTGACATATCTGCCGGGGCCATTGCAGTTGAGTGGAACAATATAAGGAATACACAATTGACAATAATTATTGCATACAAATTTACATTGCAACGTTATTGAAACTTAAATTAGAATTTATATAAGAATGCGTAAAAAGAAGACATTTATAAATACTGAGACAGGCTGCAAATTAGAGTGCTTACTATAGCGACAGTCTCTTCCCTGGAGTCCTCCTACAAAGTAATCATATGTATCACTTTTACATGTGCAGTTGTAGTAGTCCTTCGAATCTTCGCAGATTGCCAGGATAGAACAGTCATCAATTCCTAAAGCACACTCGTCTATTTCATCTATGAATAATGAAAAAAAGGTTATTACCGATCTACTTTGTTGGCATATTACGTACAGTAGGCTACATCCTTCTCAAGCTTGCACCTTCATACGAAAGTCTAGTTTATGCATTATCTCGTCGCTCAGTGAGGAGGATGAGAAATTGTAGTTAAGCTACTTTGCCTGTTGGACTGTTTACGGCAATACCAGCTGAAATAGCAACCGTTGCTATGGTAACAATTTATTTTCTTATTTACTTTACTCTTTTTCACTACACTATTAATTTTACTTTACTTTACTTATTAATTTATTTGTTTGTTTGT
Organism: Holothuria glaberrima; assembly: GCA_009936505.3. NCBI lineage: Eukaryota > Metazoa > Echinodermata > Holothuroidea > Aspidochirotida > Holothuriidae > Holothuria > Holothuria glaberrima. The sequence continues at coordinate 10,239 of WURT03479503.1, read as the reverse complement.
TTCTTTTTTTCTTTGCTTGTTTGTTTGTTTGTTTGTTTGTTTATTTACCGGTGTTGTGGCTTAGTGAATAAAGGCGGTGGCATTTGAAGCTATGAAGTTTGGCAACCGGCAGGTACAGGGTTCGATCCCTGGCCGGGACAAAGTAAGGTGGATTTTTCGTCCAAAAGCAATCTACGGTTTTCCCATCTGAATAGACCTCTTCAAACAAGATCAAATTTGATCTAAATTGTTGAGTTGGTTGCCCAACCGACGTGAAGTTGTAATTTATAAGCCACATAGGCTTCTCCCACATCTGTGGTCGCTTAGCGTCGTAAAATAACTGCCCTTCAAATCCTGAATTATATTATATTTCCCCAAATTACTAGTCTAAGGGGCTAACCCATGGTGAATAGTGCATAGTGTAGGCAATCTTGTTAGTAGTACAAACTGTCCATTCCGATGACGTGCATGCTAACGCGCTTCAGTATACACATTGGTCTATTCCAATGATGTGATTGCTAACGCGCGCAAGCGCGCCTTAGCGCCGAAGGAGCTAGATGCATGACTTTTACGACGCAACGTAATACAGCTATTGCCTTTGTAACATCCGATGAAGCCTACATGGGGGCCGCCATGACACTTGTAATACCGCAAAGCAATTCCGCGAAACAGCTATCAACGGCATGTTTAGTTAAACCCGTGAGTGTTAAATAAGCTTAATACGTGGGCAAAAGCGGCATGTAAGTTACATGTTTCCCAACAGGAATTGTTCCGATCTATTCGGCGTAAACATATCTTTTGCCGTAAATTTCGTTATCTCATCGGGGGCCGTAAATTTCGTTATCTCATCGGGAGAGACAGTTCAGCAACTCCAAACACACGTACTAAAAACTGTATTGTGACTTCTCCAAAAGGAATGCGTTTGCCGTATTATAGCTCATACAGTGTGGCTTCATGTTTTACGGAAAAGCCAGGCATCTCGCGCCTTCGGCGCTAACGCGAGCATGCACATCATTGGTCTATTCCAATGATGTGCATGCTAGTTGAGCGCGTGTAAGCGCCCAAGGCGCTAGATGCCTGACTTTTGAGCCGTAACCTAATACTGTCATTGCTTTCTTGACATCCGATGAAGCCTACATGGGGGCCGCCATGACACTTGTAATAAGGCAAAGCAATTCCGCAAAACAACTTTCAAAGATATGTTAAGCAGAACACAGTGTACTTCAATACGTATACTAGGTGAGCAAATGCGTCGTGAAGTTACATTATTCACGTGCACAATGTTTTGTTCCAACCAATTCAGCGTAAACTAATCTTTTGCCATACATTTCGTTATCTTACCGGGCGAGACAGCTTGTAGCAAGTCAACCCAGGTAATGTAAACTGCATTGTGACGTCACCAAAAGGAACGCGTTTGCCGTATTACAGCTCCGTCATACAGTGTGGCTTCAAGTCTTACGGTAAAGTCAGGCATCTAGCGTCTTCGGCGCTAACACGCACTTGTGCGCGTTAGCATGCACATTATTGGTCTATTCATACTATGTGCATACATTTTCTGTGAAGCGCGCTGAATGCGTCCTTTTTTACACAACCAGAAAAGGCGCGTGTAGGGGAGCTAACACGCGCGCGCAACAGCACGCTGGCATTTTGGTCACTGCCTCGAAACCGCCAACGCTGTCCTTCTGATCTTTATGACGGTGCTACACATAGATCAGTGCGCGATGCCCGTCCGGTGCTTCGTATGTTGAACATTTATCGCACACCCTATTTTCAATAATTAGCTCTATCATGTAGTTTGCAAGCCAATGGAGTGTTAGATTTGTATTCATTTGGTAAGATTACTCCTCGTACTAAAAACACAAAGGAAATAAAAAGCACTTTCTTTTTTGTCTCACATATTATTATTACTACATTTGCGCCAGGTATTGTGATGAAAACCTTTTCATTAAATTTCCAAGGCAACTGTACCTCGTAATGATGTACATGCTTACGCGTGATAGCGCGCCATTAGAGAATAAGGATGCGCTAAGGCGCGCTGGGCGCGTTAGCATGCAGCGATTGCCGCAGCATTACATTATGAGCGGCCTGTGATGTCACTTTAGGGTTACACCAAAAAAGCCGATTAAAATACAGCGCTTTTATACACATGAACATTAACAACCCAGCCGGGTTTGTTTTCATATAGAGCTAGGTTCTTCACGTGACGTCATTGAGTTTCATTTGGCAAACTGGCGGTCACTGCACATGCGCAGAAGGTGTGTTATTGATAGGTGCACACGACACAGCCTTAGTTACAATAAAGTGGTTCGGAATTATCTGCAGCGCAGGCGCAATGACCTTTTAAATAAGGTCAAATGAGGGGTTTTCACTATTTCAGTAGTGTTTAATATTTCTACCTTCATGGAAATGTCCTTTTCGAAAAAAGAAACTTAGTAGATTCCAGTAGCTTTAGAGATGCTTTGAGATGTTAAAGGAAGTTTTAGTGATATCAAATCTTTTTGAAAACTCGTAAAAATTGGAACATTGTCCAAAATGAATAGAACTTATTGCCTTTTCAGGAAATTTTCTTTCAATACATAGAATTGTTAGCAGACATAAGTGGAATGTCTTCTTCATAGTTACCGTAGCGTACGTACTCTCACTCGCACGTACGCCGGTGTGGTCATTCAGTACAGGGTACGTATATCATGCTCAACTAACCGGCATGCGTACGCGTATATGCACGCACGTCAGTACTATATACATACAGAGCTAGTGCGACTAGCTACAGTGCACAGTGTGCATTTGTAATCGATATCATTACAGTAGCGATAGTCTAGATCTAGTGAGTGAGCATACTTAATTACTATGGATTGTCTGTACTGTATGCACTCTAGACGGTGTGGGCCGGGTGACGCTAACGAACTTATCAAGGATAGCATACGTGGTTAGTGAAGGGAAATCGTAGATTATTTCCTTTTTAAAATATTTTTCGAGTGATAATTATCACACAGATTTCTTCCATTCTAAATGGAAATGTGTTGTAGTCCTAACGTTAGAGTTTAGAGTTCGGGCATTTTCAGTGTGGCAAACACTATAATAACGTTAGAGCGACAATTAAGCTAGCTAACCCTTTCAAAAAGAGACTGGATTAAGTCCTAGTTTTTTCGACTCGTTATCATCGGATTAAATCTGTAGATACATCACCATCTTCCATAGTCCTAAATCTCAATAGCCTAAATTTTGTAAGCTGAATGACAATGTTCGCTAAACTGCATCGATAACGTAACCATCCTGAGTATTGTGGGGCTTACGAGTTGCAGTTAGCTACATGCAGTATAAGTTCCTGTCTTGTATAGTCTCCATGCATAATGTACGTGTGGTATGCGTTGTACAATCATACAATGTATACAGTATGCGTATCGCGTGCCTACGTACGTACATGTAGTTTTTGTATGTTTACATCCCGCCATCAGCCGAGTGTCTGCGTAGCGGCTCTCATTGGTTGTATATAGCCTCTAGCTCCACAGTGATGGTGCAAAAAAGTTCTTCCGTTCCCTGCGGATTCCCCTCATTTGACCTTTGACCTGCGCTCCTTGTGTTCCTTCCGAAATACCTTATTGTTGTAAAATGGAAGCCTAGTCATCAAAACAGAGAGACGCGCAGCGCAGTGACGTCGGTGAAGAACCTCTATAGGCAACGTGACCTCTTGATCAGGATACCTGAAAGACCCCCCCCCCTCCGATCGTTGCCAATTCTGGGTACACGTTTCAACAACAGCGGAAACGACTTAAGTAAGCTACCATACATCACTTTATCCCCAAGTCGGCTTCAATTTCGAGGCATAGGCCTACAGGCCTATTCCCCATTGACTTGCGTTCTCCAATTAGCCTATTTAGCTCAGTGCGTGTGCCGGCGAGATATGCAACTCCGTGGATTGCCCTCCTGTTACATATGTAAATGTGCTCACCACATCTGTTAAAACCCGGGACCTTATCAGGGGAGCTCGTAGAGCTACGGCTGCAGAGCCTACACTAACGATTTGGTTAATAATTGCTTGGATAAAACGAAAGATTGGCTAAAAGGTGTTAGATGTAGGCTTAACAAAAATTTAGCGAAGTCAATCACTGAAATAAAACCTCACTTACCGAATACAGTAGTACTCGAAACAGAAACAGACAAATTGGTCCCTGGGATAACTTCATCATTTTCAGTTATAACCATTTTCATGACGTCTTCAACGTCCCTAGCAATTACGGTTTCATTTGGAAATGTCATCAGAAAGTCAACATCAATACTCCCGTTTAGGAGTTTCAGGACTTTACAACCGAAGCACGTCGCAGTGTCAGCTGCATTTAGTATGGAAGATATCTGAAAGAAAAAAATTTGAAACGAGTTTACACACCTGCGTTAATACCCGTCAACTGCATAATCATATTTTAAGTAGGGTGATTCATTCAATTTAAAATCGAGCTGATTCTTCTGTACAACGAGGTCTTGTTCATAACTTCCATTAAATTGAAAATATATATATTTGTCGCGTAACCATAATAAATACCAAGTTAATTGCATTTCCCGATTATTTGGTGTTTCAAACACTTAACTCACTGAGTGCAGTGTCAAGGCATGTTGCTATGCCTCATTTCGGCTACCAACTCAATCACAAAGATCAAAGCTAAGATTTCCTTATAAGGGTAGGCAGCCGGCCCTAATCATTTTTCCAAATTGGATGTCAACAGAAACGCCACTCGATGCATAGTACCGACATTACCTAATGTAAGCATACAAGTTGGTAATTGGCACCAATCAAGTTGTCAAATAAAAGGGGTATGCCTGCAAAACAGATCAGTAGCCTCCCCCTTACATTTAAAATGTTACGAATTCAAACTTCACGTGAATTCCGTTTCCTTGTGCCCATATCAGGCCCTTAACTACACAAGGGATTAAAAAGGGCGAGATATCTTCCAGGGGGGAGAAAATATTTTCAGGGGACGAGATGTTAAAAGTCAATGGCAACTTGAAATTTTCTAGGGGGCAAAACATTTTCCGAGGGAGGGAGCTTCTCCCCTACCTCCTTTGGTTGTAGGCTTGACCCATATACGTCACCGAATGATGCCATAAAGTGCGGTAATACGCTCTCTAACATTTTAACTGTAGCTCGTTGCATAACAATTCGTAACATCGATGACTCACACGACCCAGAAGAGACATGAAGCGCACGTGACTATATTGGACATTATTTGAGTCAGATAATCACAAAATGTCTTTTCTGACTCACTTTTTTCAGTGCTGTTATTACAACTACAAAAAGGTCTGTCGGAGAGCAATTTAGTCCTCAGGAAATTCCTCATGACTCTAAGGATATTTGATCCATACAATCTCTCAGTGCTGTACACACTTACTCCGAGCAAAATACCCTGCTCCTAAACTAATGGGAGAGGCAAATGAATTTTAGCTCAATCGATATATCACATTGGGATGAAAGTCAACATTTTTAAAAAGGAATTGTTTTTACCCCTTTACAGAACTTCCTTTCCAGTTCCTTATACCGATCACTCCATGGGTAATTGTAGTCGATAGAGAATGGATTTGAGTTACCGTTGTCTTCTGTAATTTTTATGAATGCCTGCAGAGATCTAGTTCCTGTTTAAAGGCAAACACACTGTCATTAGTTATGATGAAGATACTTTGTACATTTTTAAAACGTTAATGCAAACTGAACATAAGAATTCTAACTCATTTTCGGACAGTCTACGGCAAATAAGAAAATTTCGCGAAAACAGGAGTCGATTTCAATTTTATTTGAATTATAAGGCCAACATGTTTCTTTATATCTTTCAATTATGAACCTGAATATCAATTTTACAGGAGAAAAATAGTAGTTTTTAGGCCAACTGTAGTCGGCCTTTACGTTTCCAATAAACACGGTGGTATAAACACTTAAGGTACTACAACAGAAGTATGAAAAGTCGGGTCTACTTGAGGCACCTCTCTGCCTCGAAAATGCCGTTTTCAGGAAAAATTCTTGTTACGATTGGGCAAACACTATGCTCCCCTTGTGAGATAGCCTGCCATACTCCTGTGGGTTTAATTCCCATACACAGGCAGAATTAGTGTAGTGACAACTTACTTTTACATGTTCCATCTATTTCTTCACAGTACCCTGGTCGACAAACACATTTGTTCTTGACTAAATCACACTGTTGGGTCCTCTCATCGCAATCAAATGGACAACCTGGTGACATCAAGAATCGCATTGCACAGTTTGAAACGACTTAAGGTGACTCTGAAATTTCTTCCAGGAGCAGCCAGTATAATTAACTTTGTACGATATCGGTCATTGTACTAGTGTATCAGACATTTTTGAACGGACACTGATGTTGGCGTTACGCAAAAAGTCTTCGGCCGCTCTGAACCCCAACTGAACGCGCATTTTTCACCAACAACATTTAAATTTGGTACAAAACAAAAGTGTGTAACTAATGTAAAGACCCACCCAAGGCAATCTTATACCCTCTTAAAGATGTTTTTGAACATGAAATACTCTCCCAATATTTTGTCACCTTATAATTTTTTTTTAACAAATCTCGGTAAAATCAAATAACGTAAAGTAATGAGTAGTTTCATATTTTCACAAGACCTTGAATAATCCAAACGAGACAATACTTTCATTTACAATAAGCTGCTGATAAATTTGAACTGCTTCCAGATTATTACTTAATTGATACAGAAATACCTGAAGCTTTTTTTTAAGAATTATGATAATAACGATAGATGCACAGCAATCAGGCATTTTATTCTAGTGATTGAGAATCAGGAACAGAGCCATGGGCATTCTTTCCATGAAAAGGGTCAGGATATGGGCCTCAGAAAACACTACAAAAAAATCAGTTCCGGCACATTTTAAAGTCAGGACTCTTTTGTCAAGAGAAACTGACCTTCACACGTCGGTAAGTCTTGCTCACTGAGTGTTCCGTTATTACAGTCAGCCTTCTGAATAGTAGGTACCTCGCCGTTCGTGCAACCGAACCTTATAGTGTCGCCGCTGGCATACGTTTTCATCTCTCTTCGTTCTTCCTTCAAAGATACTTGTATGACGTCTTCCAAGTTTGGTGCTTGGCAATCAGCTGTTGAGATCAAAACATAATACACCTTTTGGTTCCTAGTATACTAAGGACGTTTCTCCAATATGTGAGAGATGCGGAAATGTTGGTACAATTATTCCACTTTCTACTTTTAAGCGAACAAAAGTTTATATAATAATGAATTTTATCTTCCTCATGAAAAAGCTCCTACTTGAGCCCAGTCCCATATAAATATTTACTGAGAAGTAACCAAGGGATTCGGTGATGAAATGTGGAAGCAGAGGGACACTATCTGCTTGAATGTCTCACTGACTACGCAGGTGAAGGATTTCTGAGGTAGATAGTCGCACGAACTACCTCTTTATCTGAATTTTCTCGGTAATATTAAAACTGTATGTCATTTCAACTTGCTTTGGTAATAGAAATATTTGAGGGGTCCATTAAAACTTCTGAACGTACTATTCAAAAATTTGTTACGAAGCAAAAATGCTTTTCACCTAGAATGTGATAGAATGTGAATATCTTATAAAGAAATGTAAGATATATTGGTTAAAAACCAAGTTCAGGTGATAACAGTTACAATGGTCTTGTACTAAATGTGGGCGGAATTTTAAAGCCATAACGCAAATAATAGTTTTGTGGTAGTTCTTCTAGATCTTCTAGCTAGATTTTAGCAAGCTATTAGCTCAGCTTTCAGTTTGTGGCTCCTTCTCTTTGGATATTATTTTCTTTTGAATGTTTTTGAATTCATTATCCGACCGAGAAAGTAAAGAAGATTACCACAGATCGTTACCTTCGCAGGTTATGTCGAGAGAAAAATGACCGTCTACACATTTGGCTACATCTGGTCCTTTGAGCGTAGTGCCTTCACTGCATTTAAACTTTACTTTTTCCCCATGTCTTACGTAAGGGGTACCATCGTCGGGTAAAGCCTTCCAGGGGTAGTCGAAGCATTTATCTGCAGAAAGGAAAACAATGCGGTTTCTCCTCAGTGACGTTGCTAACATCAGAACTGCAAGAACTAAAAACCAGCCCTATCTGAATAATAGGGAGGTGGGGAGATTTTTAGTCTGCAAAGAGTGTGGTATGATGACGCCATATACTTGCCCAAAATAAAGGTGAACACAACTTCCGGATCCAATTTCCGGATATGTTCTTAGAGGGAAACCAATAACCATGAAGTGGGCTGGTTTGAAAAGTATGGCAACCCCTTCTGGAATTCTTTGATAGTTAGGGAATATAATCGGACAATATGCCCATAACATATACTTTTTGGAATTATAAATACGAACGATAATAAATGTAAAATTGGATTATGTTATATTTAAATATACATTTTTATATCGAGAACGGTGACCAACAATAAACTACCTCCTCTTTACATCGAAATAGATGTGAAAAGTTTCGTTACTACGAACAAATATATTCAAGGAATAAACTGTATTTAGCGCAGCGCACTACTATTGGTGAATACCGTCGAGACTCTTACTTTGGTAAAGTAGTAGACCAAGCGGAGGTGAGATGTATATTTCACTTTCTAAGGCAGAATGTCTATTTCATCATGCATTTTCGTGTGAAATACTGAGGACTTCATATGGGAGTGCGTTGATACCCCTTTTGCACAATTCCTCGATCATGCTCAGCAGGTGATGACGACAGGGGTTATAACTGGGGACTTAGTTACCCACAGGCAATTGACTTTGTGACAGCAATTTGACTTTGCACAAGGTCGTACATCTTTCTACTTACTTTTACAAGAAAGTGGATGAGCAGGTATCCATCGACTGTTATTGCATTCAATGACACTAGGTCCGTCTAGATCCAGTTTAGAGCTATTACATGACAAATGCAATTCCGTTCCATGTTCATAAAGATAAGCCAAAGTATTGTTACACGGCTCATTATTACAAAGAAGTCGATCATCAACTGTAGCTGATAATTTGCATTTAGCTGTAGACAGAAAAAATACATGCCATCCTTATTTGTCTCACCCAGAACGTAATATCTACTTCAAAGCGGTATGCCTCACTCTTAGCACAACTAAACTACTTTGCATATTAGGTAAAATTCTGGGAAACAATTGTAAAAAATAATTCAGATGGCCAAAATGACTGTGCTTCCTGTAAAGTTTAAACTTTGTTACAGAAACTTACTATCTCACATAAGAGACAAGGAAATTTCGACATGGATAAGGATGAGCCAATGGAACGCTTAGGAATATCCCAATGTTCCAGTTAAACAGTCCCAATAACCAAAGTTTAGATTATTACTTATACCCTCTCTCGTGAGTAAAGCGAGAGGGTAATCAACACCATTGCAGGGGAAGCGTGGGTCTCGCTGCATTAATTTATTAAAAAGATCTACTAACAAGTTTTAAAACGCTCCTGGCGACTTTCAATGAGATATCCTAGCATACCGATGAATAAGCTAGTTTCCGTTCAAGAAAATCAAACAAGGTTCAAGCGATTAAAATGAGAATTATCCTAACCTATTACCGATAACATAATTTTTGAAATCATGGGATTAGCAGTTGCTTGAACGGAAAATTTCAGATGGATAGCCAGCAGAGACTATTCTTTTGAACAGGTTATAGGTCTAAGATACAAAACAATAAGATTTTATGTTCACCAGGTGCTGGACTTGCAGATGACAAAGTAAAACTCGCTTCGTTTGTCGTGGACAAATCCAACGTACTCTGTACTGAAAATGGGAAACTATATTCTGTTAAAGTTTCATCGATAGTTGTTACTTCAGTTGACTGAAGAGATGTTACAATAAGATTGGTAGCCTTTTTGGAAGTGCTTTTAACAATTGACTCTGTTGTCATGTCGGTTGGCGTTCCGGTACGTGTCGTCTCAGGTACTGATGCAGACGGTGTGGTTGTCGTTGCCTCCAAACTCGATGTCAGTAGAGTGGTGGCTGTTACATCTTCAGGAGTATCCGTCGATGTAGTTGTAGTTTCGACTTCACCAGTTGTTGATTGTTCTACTGACACGATAACTGTGCTGGAAGACACAATGGATAAATCTGACGTAATCTGACCAGTGGACGTGGCTGTGAGTGGTGTTGAAGCTATTTTGGTTTGGGTACTTGATGGAAAGATTTCCGATGTACTGATCTCCTCAGGAGTGGTACTTATATCTGTTGTTTTCATGTCTTCTGTTGTTGAAACAAGCCTTCGTGGGGATATATCTGA
>WURT03479394.1:0-22029 GCA_009936505.3 Holothuria glaberrima | reverse complement strand
GGAGCGCCACCATCGGTTGGCGCGGAGCGTACAAGAAAATTTTTGGCTTTACAAACCCTCCAGATGGCCGGAAACGGTAATTCCCGGGTGTTTTAAGCTGCATGTAGCTAGCCTTGAAATATGGATCTTTTTGTCTGCAATTTTTCAATTAATGAAAAAAACCAGTGTATGAAAAATGGTAATACATGTTTCTAAGCGGAAAGCCACCATTAGTTGACGCGGAGCGGCAAAATTTTGGCTTTACAAACCCTCCAGACGGTAGGAAACGGCACTTCACGAGTGTTCTAAGCTGCATGTACCTAACGTTGAATTATGGATCTCATGTCTGCACTTGGCAAATATTGGGGGGGGGGTTGAACATACCTTTAGCCCCATCACTTTTTCATTGGGGGCTCAGCCCCCAAACTGAACATAAGTCAATCATGATCAGTTCAGTTCAATTCGTGATGCATTCAATAATTTAGGTGGATTCCTTCTTAAACATCGACATTCCATACAGCCATAAGTAGCCCATGATGTTCCATCGTATGCCCGGACATACTTGTGAAAAGCAGCAAAATAGCAGCTAAATTTTAAATGTTACTTTCGATAGCGAGAATACTAAGATTTACCAGTCTCTGTTAGCTCATCGTGGATCTCATTTGATTTTTGGTCAACTTAAAATTTTGAAAATGACCTTAAACCGCTGCAATTCGACACCATCAATGAAAGGTAGATTCTCAGAGCAATATCGGTATTAGGAAAAGTGTCCTTCGAACCACAAAAGTAGAAACCTAATAGTTAGTGATCATCGAAATATTCGTGTTGCCGTGTTCGAATCCTGGGTCCGGTAGGCCCTATGGTAGTCAACGACACAGCATGGGAAACCTCGTCACTTCAACGTTACATGCTAAGAATTTAGAAATAAAGATTGTGGATCACAAGTACGACAGTTTTGTAAATTTTAGGATACTCTAAATGTGGTGGGCCCTGGACATGTTGCCCCGCCCTTAATCCACTAGTGTCCCAATGCTTGTCACACAATGTAAACTGTAGGCCTGGTGTGTAGAAAGCAGCACAGTGAGTACGTGATGTTGACATACAGGTTTCACTCTAATAAATACGTGTTTAGGAACTAAAAACACCCTTTATGCCTTCATGTTGCAATGTAATTAATTCTAAGCACACGTGTCAAGTTTTTAAACGTTAACTTGCGTCTGATTGCTAAATATCCTACACAATATTTATTTGCTTGTTTCTTTAAAGTAAAAACATTTTAACAGAGTATGGACAAAAATTTTCAGTTGCTAGACACTTTTTAGGGGTAGTAGGATTACGATATGCTTTGCTGAACGGATCTGTAAATTATTCCTACACGATGATCTTGGTTTTAGAAAAATTACATTAGTATGCAGTAAACCTACCAAATCTTCTTGTTGTGCAGAATCTTTCCCGGCAAGCGTAACACTACCCTATGTATCATTAGTGTTACCTAAGCCGATAAGTTTAACAGATCACGATGTATATCGCCATTTAAGTCCATTATCGAGCGATGTAAACTTTATCATTTAAAAAGCAAACAAAGAATACTTATGTTCACATTAACTGTCACAATGAACACTAGACGTTAGCAAGATGTTTAGAATCATATACTACAGTACAGTGGCACGGAGTCGTGACCATAGCATAAGTGACTTTACACTAGTTTATCCTGGAAGGTATTCAAGAGATATTTTAGAAATGTCGCCAGGTGGACTTATTGCAATCGAGCTGAAAGCGTACTACGGTAACAAACTTCTGCAATACTCAGTTACGACGGCGTGCATAGAGCGAGCATATCAATAGCACTTGCGCTCATTAATGATAAACCTCTCTAAAAGTTTAATCTGCATATAAGCTCTTCAAGAACAGACACTAAAAAGGTAAGTTAAAACTTCTTGCATACTAACTTAATAGTTTAGAGGATTTCTACAGACTACAGACATGAGGTAAATTGTTTAATGGCAAACCATCATCTAGAAGGGCAGTACATAAAGCTGGTTTTAGTGAAATGTGGGCCATTTTATCACTAAAAGATAGATTTGCATCACCCCAAGTATGACTTTTACGTGTGGGTATAAAGAAAAAGTCTCAGTTGGTGACTACTCTTTGATTGACATCAAAGTTACAAACTTCAAAAGATGCGGGTCATATTACACAGCATGTACTGAGAGTGTTTTGATTACATACTAGGGTCTTGTGTACTCATCAGGATATGGCCTAAAGCAATAAACTATGTTTATGTCTGCACAAGTAGAAGCTAAAGACATTTAAGGGCGGGGCTTACCACCAAGTAAAAATCATAATTGGGGTGATGCAAATCCTTCTGCCATTCGCTAAACCTTGAGTGAATCATGTAATCATTATCTCCTTTTATGTGCCATGGTTAAGTGGTTAGATCATCCGACTTGCAGCCGGAACGTCTAGGGTTCGAATCCTGGCCGGGTCTTACCGAAGGCTTTAAAAATGGAACCTACTGCCATTGTGCTTAGTGCTCAGCATAAGAAATGGAGTAGGGAAAATAAACCAGTGAGCTACAACTGGAAAAAAGGCCGTGGCCGGCTCGACTTACACCTATTGGTTAAAATCTGGGCCGTAAAACCTCATCTAACTAAGTAACTTTATGTGTCATTTTCTGACAGGACAAGTACGCTCGCAAGTGATTTCCTTGGTTGAACTTCTTAGGTTCCAGAGGAACCAAAAGAATCCTGGTGAATATTTTCTTATTTCCGTTTTCTGGGGGGGGGGGTGGTTGGGTTTTATCCCCATCCTTGACGAAGTGACTGAGTATGGCCTCGAAATATAGCCTGTAGTCTGTGGAACGTAAGTATGGACAAAAAAATTAGCATACTGATAGCTATGTGAAGAGAGAAAACCGGGGGCGCATTGTCGTGCAATAAAGAGATTTTCATTCGATGTTTTTTTTTTTCATTTATTACCATTTATTTCAGTCCATGTAACAACTAGATTGATTGCATCTTGCAAATCGCCGTAAGAATAAATATTAGATTGGTAACAAGACATGGTCATAACAAACCCATATGCTTTTAGGTATTGAGTCATCCTAACAACTGCAGAACACCGTACTCAACCAAGGGCGTAGGAAGCGGGGGCTGAGGCGCAAGCCCCCCAGCAAAAATTGTGGGGTCGGAAGTATGCTTCAGCCCCTACTTTCCATGCACGAAAACCCCTAACCCCCTTCCCTTAGACCCTTCCCTCAGGACGACGATCTGAAACAAGGTTAAGCCCCCTTCCCCCAGTCTTAGTCAGCTTCTTACGCCTTTGTACTTAAAAAAGAAAAGAGGAGTAGAAGAAAAAAGTTATATTAGATAGGCTATACAAAAAAATTAGAAAATATTAAGCAAGCAGCACATATTAAAATTATTGACTTAAATTCCCATTCATTTTGTATTGTTTGGTCCTTAAAAGGCTTTTTTGGCGACGATGATACGTTTCAGACCTATAACCGTAGTCAAATTACAGGGTACTCTAGATTTTCTGATTAAGAAAAACATTAATGCTATGCTGAGATGTTCGTAAGCGATTAAATAGATTCGAGAGACTGTATAATTTACCACACATCCAGTTGTAAAATAAAATGAAGGTACGTCTACGGTATCAATGTTCTATACTACAGTAATTTTAATATCGGGGATTTAATACTATATACTGAGCATCACAAGATTACTTGTGAACTACATTTGCAATAATTTGCACAACATTTAATCTCCTACGCACAATATTATGAGGGAGGGAGGGAGGGAGTGAGGGAGAGAGGGAGAGGGAGAGGGAGAGAGAGAGAGAGAGACTTCATCTAATTATTGAGAGTTTATCCCCTCACCATATTTCGATTATGCTGCACGACTTTTTTCAAATATATATACCCATGATTTTTTTTGGCCCAGAAAAAGTACTTTGCTACCGTACTAATGCGGAAAGACTTACAATTTTGCTGTAACTGAACTTCTGAAGAATCTTTCTGCTATATCTGCTCATTGACAACTGAAAGTTTATGTTATCGCACTTAGTTACACTTAAATTGGTGCGCCACACTAAAACATCCGCATACTTCGCACTAGGCCTAGCAATACCTAAAGCGGCGTCTATGGAAGCTTGCCGTCGTAGATGTTGATTTTCACTAGCGATAAAAATGGGGGTGCTAATCCCCCAGGCGCAGGGTACTCGATATAAATTTTAATCCCGGTCTCTGATGGTGAAGTTAGTTTACCAGCTTATCTACCTCACATATGAATTCTGTTAAGCTTGGTCTCTCTCTCATATGTACGTACAAGTGCTTTCAGTAAGTCATTAAAATGAAACTTTTAGCTATGCCAGCTTAATTTATGAATGAAATGAAATATTATGTGGCTATTCATAAATCAGGAATGCCCTTGGGAGTCTGTTAATGTTACTCGCGTCTGAGGCGTATTGGGAACTGAATGTCAAAGTGAGCCCAATACCAAATACTGCAACGCATGGTTTATCTTGTGTGTTTGGGTTTGCATCTCCATGGTTTATGATCCCAATCCTCATCACACCAATTATCATTTGATCAAAAGCAATAACTGTACGCGATGACTGATAGTTCGGTCGCATAGTTCCCATCCCTGAAATAACTGATCGGATCAAGGAGTTCTCATAGAACGTGGTCAATTTAACGGCACGTCCTTTTCTATTAGAACAGCCGTTCTTAGGCTGGGGTCACGTGCTTTGGGGTCTTCCAGGGGGTCATGAAGGGTTTGACAGGGTAGTCACATTTTACCAAAAATTGGTGTAAATCACAGATTGGACAGGTTAAATTATTATGCCATTGTGCGTACATGTCTGTTCTACCCATAGAATGGCATGAGTTTTGTTCAAAGTTTCGAATTTTACTCGAATTATAACAACCGTGTGACTATGTAAGTTTTTAGTGGCGGTGCCTGCCATGCAGGCACCAGCAACTAATGTCACCGACACAAAATTACTCTTGGCTTTTCCAGAGATCTCTTCTTAGACGGTTGGTTTTATCGAAATATGGTGTAGTCTAAGTTGAAGAGATGGTTGTTTTGTGTTCGACATGCTAATTTGGTGACATCAGGACCTTTCGAAGGGATTATTATGGATACATTTCTTCATTAAAAATGCGTGGGCAGTGTCTAGTTTTAGGTTTACATTACGTTCCACAACGTATATTGTGAGTACAATAAAAGTTCTTTGGAGAACTTTATTTCAGGTGTTCTTAATATTAATTTATGTTAAGAACACCTGAAATGAAAAACTCCTTACCAAATCGGTTAAGCTTTGCTTCTTTAGTACTCGTCTATATTCAACCTTTTAAAAGTAGTCCTATAATTTTCGTGGATGTTTCGAGCAAAAGCGTTGATTACATTGTCGATATCTATCTTAATATCTCTGTTGGCATTGATGGTCAAAAGACAAGACTAGAGGAACGCTTTGCTGAAACAACTGTGCGCTCTAAGGTTAGTGTAAATCTAAGAAGGTTTGTTATAGCTGGAAAATTTGTTTCCATCTGACAAATTTGTCCTTCGATGAAAGGTTCTTCTCCAGCCAAATTTGGAACCGTCGTTACTTAGGCTGTAACAGTGACATCTGGATTAGGATCACTTCCATAGATCCTTGGCCATTGTTTCAATGTGCATTGACGCCCCCTGTAGGCTGCGGGTTGTAGAATATGCCCACGGTGTTTCTCTCCCGTCGTAAGAGGCGACTAAATGGAAGAACTTGCACCTTGTTTGAACTGTATTTGAAACCAAACTTGAACCGTATTTGAAACCGTATATAAACTTTACTTGTTTATTTAGTTGACACTATGGAACACTTTCGTGTTGATGTGTCTTTAAATCTGATCTAACTAACAAATCAATGTGCATTGGGGTATGCAAGCAATAACAACGTAAACAAGTAATTTGAAGAAAACACTCCAAAAGCTGATGTCAGTTCATCATTTTGTCCAAGAATCCGTTCGTTGAAGTCATCCATGCGCTCCTCCAGACATGAAAAGAACACGACACACCTGACGTTTTCTTCCAGCGACTCTCCCTCAAAATCGCGCGACTGCGTTTCATACGTTCTGGTAATTCGAAATCGTTAAGCTCTGCTTTTTCTTTTGCCTCTTTCAACAAGCCTAAGAACCTGGAGTCATTGCGCAAGGCCAAATGGTCATGGTAGATTATTTGAGGTGTATTTCTAAGCTCTAACAAATGAATTGCAGGGATTGCAGGAAATTTAAATTAAGCAACATTCAAAATGTCCTTAGCTACTAGCGAGGAAATGATAAAATCGAAGGACACAATTCTGGCCAGCAAACCAGTTGCTCCTGTTACTGTGAGATTGTCGATACCTTGCTTGGTATTGAGTTCCTTAAGTATATCTCCAACTACGCCCGACAATGCAAGATAATACTATTGCACGCTGTCGGAAGGCCTACCTTGTTTCATAGATAAGACGTTAAGGTCTTGCTTTATCGGAAACAGTGAGATTCGTCTTTGCCTTGTATATTTGAAGCACGGCATTTTGTTTTGCCCCTGAGAAAAATAAATGCAGCCCATCAAACGCACCAGACATATTCTTATGTATGCATTCCGGCCCGAGCTGATAATAGCGAGATTCAACGCATGAGCATGACAATGCGTAAATACAGCTTTCGGTTCTATTTTGCGTATTTGCGTTCACACGCCTTTGATACTATCTGTCGTCGTCGATGCTCCATCGTATGTCTCCCCTCAACACGTGTGGGTATAAAATCCATTTGATTTCAGCTTGTCTGTGTTTGCATTAACAAGAGATGCGGTACCTTGGGTCTCTAATAAAACCAGATTCAACATAAGTTCTTCTACGGACTGACTGGCCTGGTTAAAAATCATAAGTGCCATCTGTTTCATATCGGAGATGTCATGGGTTTCATCTGCAACGATCCAAAAGTAACAATTGTTGAGTATTGTCAGTATCTGCTTTCAAAAGTCATCAGCACGAAGACGTATAAATTCATTTTGAATGTCATGTTGCATACACATTGATTTTTTTGGTGCTAACTTAAGATGCCCCCAAAGAACTGCATCGTATGTTTGTTGATGACTAATCAGTTCTAAAAAGTCACCGCGATTATTTTCATAATGCCCACGGAAAGGAATTTTGTCTGACCATCAGTATGAGGACTTAAATCAGCTGGCGAAGAATTTCACGGTTTGCAGGTGTCCCGTTGCATTTCTTTTCTTAGGCAAGAGCATAACCTGTTTCAAGGACCTGTACGAACCTGCCGAAAATAGAAAACTCGGTCATTTTGGGGTAATTTTGAGTCAAAGTTCACTTTCTTTAGTCACCAGGTCCCTTTATACCTTCTTTTTTTCTAAATTGCTAGAAATATGTATCAGGTTAAGGTCTACCCTACCCTCCTCTTCTTTCTCTTTCACTTCCTCCTTTCTTCTCTTTCGTATTCTCCTTTTCTTCTTTTGCCCCTTCCTTTCCTGCTCTTTTCCCGTTGACTTGTAAGTGATGTAGGGCGTCGCCCCTTGCCACCTGTGGCGCCTCCCCTATTTATAGCGCGGGGGTTTCAGGTAACATAATTTCATCATGAAGTTAAAAATCCATGTGGATATACGAAACGGGTTGGAATCTTGGCGATTTGGTCGCATATCAGTGCCATGCATGTAATGTTTGCTATATATAAGAGTCAAACATGTTTGAAATTGACGAATTGGGTTTTCAAGATGTTCACATATTGGCCCCTAGTAATCTTGAATAACCAGGGACATCCACCAAAATGATGAAGACGCTATCCCTCAATATGAGGCACCCAAATGCCAAGTATGGCATCCATATTGGTATATCTTCTTGACATTATTTAACGTTTTCATGTTTTGGTCTCTGGATATCGCAAAAATAATGAGATTTTAATCTCCACAAAATATTATAGACGTAATACATCTAGACTTCCATATGCAAATTCTACGATTAAAGAAATTAATGTATTTCCTCTTTCGATGATCATGTAGCGTAGTTTGCACTGTCTGAACACCAGTGACTTCAAATGACTTTTGACCTTTACGAAAATCTAAAAAGATCACGTGCATAATGTAGGACACCCACATGCTTCACTAAATATTAAAAGAAAAGTCCACACCCATATTTATGTATTATATGTTAAAGAGGAACATATTCTTAGCACTCTGTGAAACTTTCATTCATTTCCCATGTTCGGTTCTTGAGATATTAGCAAATAAAGTTGACGCATTTTTTACCAAAAGTAAACTTAAAGCAAGCAGGTGTGATGTCATGGCTTCACATGGAAGGGCATTGTTTTGTTTTTCTTTAAAATTTACTATCGATTTTATACAACACAACTCTAAAATATTTATATTGTTACGTATTGTTAGGCCAATCGATCCTGCGAAGGCTTGGGGGTTAGCTCAATAAAAAGGGATGACACAGATTTAAGCAGAAACGAAGAGAGTTCAAGTTGTTTTGATTTCTCGACATTCTCGTTGATTTATTATCGATTCTTTCCTTCACAAAATTGGCAAAATTACTGGAGATTAATACAAAGGCCGGCCATAATCAATTATGTACAAAAATGACAAGTGTTTCGTCTGAGAAGTCTAGAACAGTGACAAGCTTGCGAGACTTTGACTTCCACGCCTTCGCGTATCTCGTGGCTGTATAGGGAATCCTATTGCAGTCCCATAACTGGTCAAAAGTTGTGACGTAGCCTTAAAATGAATATTAATTACAACGACAATTCTGTATGACCAACGAGGAGGCTGCAGAAAGTAAAATTGGCCACACCCAGGAATATATGGGATACAGCTTCCTCGTGGAACTAAGATGTGGCATGGAAATCAAACGTGACAGGAAACAGGAAGGGACCTGGGGATCGACAGTAGGACAACAGGACAACAGGACGGAAGTCTATTACTATGGGGTAGGCTGCTGATTGGCTGGAAGTACCATGTCATAAATAAATGGGCAGTCACAGAGGGGAGGGAAACGAGACAGACTTGGTGTCGTGTGCAACGTCTAACTTTCATGCAAACGAGTTATTGCACCGTCAGTAGGCAATCTTAGTGATAAACAACAAAATCGCGGTCAGTATCAATCTACACTGCAATACCTATACATACTACATGACAATACCACAAATGCATCCTGGGCAGTGGAATTTTTAAAATCCCTAAGGGCAAGATAGCAACCCTAATCATTCCAAGGCCAAAACAATTGGATGAGAAATAAGAAATACAAACCATTCATCCCCAATGTGGAGCCATGGCGTCACATCTGTTTGCTACAAGTTGTCTACTGGTAACTTAAAAATATGATAACTTCCGTTCCTAATATCTTGGGAACCGAACTTGGGAATTGAATGAAAATTTCACCAAAATACTTACAAAAAGTTTCTCTGTATTAAACCGAAAATTAATTCTGGTTTGGACTTTTTTAAGCTCAACCCACAAAGTGTGGGTAGAGCATATGTTATACCGTAGGGGAGAAAATGTCTGGCTCTCTTTTCAGAAGTTTTCAGCCTCTGTAATTGTCAGTGGATTTTTTTGAAATTTGCTGTGCAGATGTCATATTAGGATTGCAATACATCTCCTTCCTAGCTACATGATAAGACATAGAAAAGTGGTAATTTTTGGCCTTTTTTGATCATTTTAGCTTAAATTAACTTTAACTCGAGCGGCATGCTCTTTGACTTAAATAACCAGCCTCAAGGCAATAGCCTACATGAGATAAGTTTTCAGTTACTGTACTTTGTTTAAACTGCTGTTCAACAACATGAACAACATGATGAATCGGCCTCTCTAAAATGATCAACTTTCACTTTCCTAGATTTACTAACGACTGTACAGTTCAGGTGAAGGTGCCATCGCAAAGACACGTTTTATTGCCACAAGCATCTGCCACAAAAACGCATTCGAGAGCTCCTTGCATTTGCAACAGCCTTAGGCTACAGGACTGGATACATTACAGTATATACCCCACTCAGACAACAGAATGTGGGGTGTGAAAGAACAACTTTTTAGCGCAGTCAATACAGCATGAATGCACACAGTGGGGTCATTGTTCACCCAGATAGTTACTGTTTGGCTCATCGCCACTTGTTTCCCTAGTCTAACTGGAGTGGTAGTCTGAGAATGTAAATTTGATCTTTGCTCACTCAAGGCCCCGTGTCAACCAGGGAATCAAGAATGTGGAATAATTTCAGTGATTAAAGTATCAACGCTACTTAGCTGCATTTAAACTTCAAATTTCCAATTTCGTGAGGGAGGGAGGGAGAGGGATGGGGAAGATGAGTGAGGGAGGGAAGGTTTGAGGGAATAGGGAGGGAAAGGGAGGAGGGAATAAGGAGGGAGAGGGAGAGAAGACATGTAATACCTTCTTCCCTCACTACATAAACTGGTCACATTGATGTTCTGTGACTCTGGTTCCCGATCCCTGCCCTTATCAGTGGGCAGTGTTATATAAGGGGATGAACTAGCTCTAACGATTTATCTCTGACAAGATCCAACTGCTAGGTGAAGTGTTAACATGTCGGACAACACGAGTTTGGGTATGTATTAAGTGAGGGCCATGATTGTGTTCAAAATGAATTAAAAAACTGAACAGGTAACATCAGGAAGGTTGAGTGACTGTAGCTATGCTACTCTAGTTTAATACAACATTTCCTGCTTGCTATATTATGTTATCAAAAATTTGAACTAAGGTGGAGGTCCAAATACAGAACTTACATTGTCGTGTACGTCATCAGCATAGCCGTTCCAGAATTTAAAACCGCCTGTGAGCTTTCATGGAACAGTTCTTAATATATAAATCAGAATATAGCATTTATCGTTCTTTGTGCAGGCATAGGAGTCACCATTATGTGTGACTTTGTATTTGAGAGAGATGGCGGAGGGTTTTCAAAATTTTCAACATGCACATACCCCTAACGTAAAGAATGAATAAAACTAAAAATTTTACTGTTCCATAAAGAAAGATTTCGGGAAGTATTTTCCGGATTCTGTGTATTTTTTATTTATTTATTTATAGTTATATGTTGGAAAATGGTTAGACACTTTATATCTTATTCACTTAAGGGGCTTATATCTTCTAATAATATAAATTAGATTAATCTTTTCAAACAACATTAAATATTCATTCGGTTTTATACCACGCAGCATTTTGTCCAATGGCAGAGAAAAATTCCTGTTGAAACCTGTTGAATAAGTTTGAACAGGTTTTAACAGGTTTGAACATGTACAAAGGGTAATTGGTTACAAGTATTTACAGGTTTTAATGGGTACCTGTTGAAACTTGTTAATTTCATTCAGTCCAACAAGTAATTGGAGAATTGCCTGTTCATCCCTGTAAATTCTAGTTCAGACCTGTTGGAGTTTCAACAGGTGTCAACAGGAATTTTCTCCTGGGATGGCAGGGATGTTGTTGAATATTTTTAGTATCTGGGTCTTTTGTTTGGGGTTGATTGTAAATTCTAAAATATCCTATTTGTTCTGAAAAATACGGCTACAGACTTGCTGTAACAAAACAAGGTGCGTCAATGTTCACGAGATCAATGCACCTAAACACTGGGCTAAAAACTGATTTAAAATGATAAAAAGGGGGTGCTTCAGAGAAATTCTATTACAGTAAAGTCTTTTCTTCCACAGGATGGGCGTTACTCAAGATGGAAATCTATTAGACTGGAAAGAAACAAAGAAATATGCCGAACATGCTCGTCAGGAAGCCATTAAACAATTTATCAACCTGTATCGCAAAGTGAAGGATAGGACAGCTGAGGCATTTGTATGGGGCGACGAGGTGAGTCAAAACGCATAAACGTTTTTTATGGAACCATTCACATAGAAAACGCGTCGTGAAAAAGCTTCTTTGTGAACTGCTCCATAGAAAAACGTACAAGCCATTTGCTTTGCGGCTCCCGCCCTCAAAACGCAGCAGATTTCGGTTCTGGTGCGAACGATCCTTAAAGAGGGCGTCTCTTGTAATCTAAGATTTAGTTATCTTATGATATATCGAAGGCATTGGGGAAACTCCGGAATACTCTACTGGAAGTACTATTGCTTTCAATGAATTCCATCAAATTGTCGACGACATCCGCAAAGGCCATGAAATTTGTCGAGGTTACTTCAAGTCGGCCTATGATATTCAACGAAACGGAAGTCTGTTGGGCACATTATTGGCTAGGGTAATGTTCCCAACAGACCCAGTTGCCAACAATATGCCCTCCAGAACTTCGTGTTTACACCATTTTGTTTCGTTTCGTTTCATTTCGTTACGTTTTGTTGAACATCTGGAGTAGATATGGACAATTCAAAAACGTAAGCGAGAAGTGCAGAAATAGAAGTGACCAACATCGGAAGATCGGATGTCATTAAAACTACAAGATGTGCCTGGATTTGGGCACGTTTCATTTATTAAAATGGTAAACAAGAAACGATTAATATAAGAGAGGCATTGGAATGGTGGATATTTTAAGAGCTATTTTCAGCTTACGAGGGACCTTCGTTAACAAAAACAACTTCCTCCAGACCATAACGGATGACTATTCAATTTATTAGTCACCATTATTTGAAATAAAACCACCGTAAACTGTTAAAAATTGCTGTCACTGAGTAGAAAATTGATCATATTAGACAGAGTAATTGTTCAGAGTATTCCTCTAGTAATTAATTGTTCGTGAAAATGAGTGCGTGATGTGGTGAGTTTACTCTAGAACTTTTGTATTTTGCGTTGCGTTGCCTGGCGTTGTTGCGTTCCGTAAGGGGTTGAACCACCTTCTGGTTAAATTGGGCTTGCTTTTCCGTCTTGTATTGACGTTAAAACAACAGAGTGATTCAAAATATTCACGGGATGCCGGGACTCACACGGATAATAAGGGGAAAGTATTTGTCACTAACTAGAGATTGGCAAGGATGTATGTATAAATTCGTAATATCTCCATGGTAAGACAACCTTAAGAGAATGAAGCCGCCATCGAAAGTTGTTCGTCAAAAGCCGTTCCTCTACCGACGCCCATGGTCATGTTTCTCAATGAACTACTCTAAACAGAATCCCATTCAATAAGTTTAATAAGAAAACTTGTTTTGCAAGATTCATCCCTAACACAATAAATTATATAGCACCATTCTATTTGTATTTTGAGCCCTATGTTTACTTAAAAAGTTGGGAGTTCCCCTCCCCTTATGCTCTTACCCAAGATGGCGTTTAACTTTTAAGAGAAACTCGTGAAACACCCACGAAACAAAATCGACACACTTTTCTAACAAAATCGACGCACTTTTCACTACTGAAGTAGTGACAAACTTGTAACTTTCAGATAGTAATTTGTCGAAATAATTCAATCCTTGCCCCTCACAAATATCTCTTTATTCCACGGTCAGCTGTCAGTACTCTTTTAAAGAATTAAGGAATGCAATACGTGCAGAGTCTACACTAAACTTAGACGTGGTGCCAGACTAAGTATGAACTTTTAGTGTTGTTAGTGTAAAGGTTTCATATTGAATACCAGCATTGACTCTGTTCGGTGTACGTACTAATAATACTTCGAAGTGGTGACGTTTCTCTAGAGACATACAGGCAACTTGAGTAAACCTGCTGTACAGGTTACGACTCATTTACCTGAAGGTTATAGTACAGATGACGTATAAAAATTAATTAACCGGTTGGTTTGAAATGGTTGGATAAAGCCTACAGGATTATTTTGGTATCATTAATAACATCATTATCATGGGTGAGCATGCCAGTAATAAACACAATGAATACGGCATACTGTTCTCGTTTATCGTCCATGAAGTAAATTAGAATTATATTGCAGAGAAGATACTCAAATAAAGAGAAGTTACTTAAATTCCGGCGCACATACTTTTCATACATATCATTGCTTAAAAAATACTTTAGCAGTGCCAAATCAAGAACCTATTACGGGGGGGGGGGGCATGCGCGCTTTGCTTGCATGCCGAGGGCGCAGAGCGGGGAGGGTGTGAAAAAAATCATATTATGAAGGTACTTTACACTATAATTTTAGATCTTTTATTTATAACCAACCATCAAATATTTTCATTATTTTCTATAGCTATAAGTCAAACAGTATGCAAACGAATCCTCGTTTCGAGTTGGTCCAGCTTTGCACTACTCGTAAGCCTGTGAGAACACTGGTTAGCTTGTGAGTCTGTGGAAATATGTGTACATACAGGGAAGGTTACAGTTAGCCCTTGAGACTCTTTCTTGTTAGGGACTGCAGCTGGCTGCATGTGTAGGGACTGCAGCTGGCTGCATGTTTGCTGTTTTATCAGTAAGCAAGAAATATCATTATGGGCTTCGTCGTTGTGGCTGATTTTAATTTTCCCTCGCTCTGAAAGTTCTAGGGGGTAATTGCCCGCTTTATCCCCCCCCCCCCGGATCCGGCACTGTGTAATATAAACTATAACAGAAGACCTGAGACCTCTCAGGATTCTAATCGTCTACCCAAAATTCCTATATCCTGCAAAGGAATGAACTCTTGTTTGCCTGATTTTATTTCAATGGTAAATAAGGAAGGATCGAACTTTTGCTATATTCAATACGAATTGAATGCCTTAATAAGGTCATTCCTATGATTTATGTGGGACCATGTATCATTTAAAAGTAGTGAAAAAATCATGTTAAACTTGTTGGCTTTTAGTAGAGCAGCATTAATGCTACCAGCTGGAACCTGTAATATAATTAACGTTGGCAGTATCATTTACAATTTTGTGAAATTTAGCTTGAAATGTCCCATGACTTCTACACCCACAGGGAAGTGCTTCATTATTTCACGCCGTCTACAGTGCAACTAAATTTTATAAGACACTGAGTTCCTTTTCCCTATATTGAAGAATCGTTTCAAGGGCATGGCCAGCACAACATGCGATTATGATCATTTTTGAAACGAGCTAACTTCACAATCATGTACTACTTAAAGCAAGTTGCTGCAGAGTGTGTTCTCAACTACACTGCCCTTTGCTCTACAACACTTGGTTTACATTTTAAGATGTATAACTTACGTTTCTTGGATTTAATGCCGTTATCAGGGAGTTGAAAACGAGTCTGTCATTTTTCTTTTATATAAAGGTTCTTCCGTTTGTAGAGGGACTTGTCATATCAGTTTTTAGACGAGTACAATCGGTTTTCAGACGCTAAGTAAAAGTTCTCTATGGATGCATGCACTTTAAACAACTGAGGAATTTGCAAGACTTTTTAGCAAGACTACAAATGCAATATAAATAACGTTTTTTATGTAACATTTCCTTTTAACAGATCGAGCACATTCTAATCAAGCTTGACCACGTAGAAAAGATGGCACGAGTGCTGCCGAAAAATACACTTGTACTAGCTCATCTCAGTCGAATCAGTAGCAGTGAAAACAGGTACTTGTTTTATTCGTAAGCACTGATCTTGAAAAGTTTTACGACAAAAGTAAGGAATATTTAATTAATATGCAACAAAAGCAATTTTTCGGGGCTCAGTTAATAACACTGGTTCCTCAAAGTATTCTACCATGCGTACTTAACGTCGAGATCTCTTCTCTTGCGTTCTCATTTTGTTCAAAGTGACGAATATGGATCTATTTGGATGCCAGAATATGGAGCCTTCCAGTTAGAGAGTACACCTGGACGACCATTTGGGAGCAGTTTTTCCATATTCAACACAGTAGAACCAAACATGAAGCTTAGGTAAAGGTTGATGCACGACCTGTTCCAATCATTTTCTCAGTTTCATAACTCCGTGTTATCAACTTTATTTTGCAACCTACACCTCATAGTGTCACGTAATGTGTTACAGTATGGCATTCTTCAACAACTAATGCCCCTTTATGTTTTAGAATAAAAATGTTCTCGACTTTGGGCATTGTTTTGTGCTAAGTATAATAGATGAAAGCAATTTTTTCAAAAAATGAGTAGTCATAAATAAATCATCTTTTGCACGATCAACAGTAAAATGTTTTGCATGACTTTCAAAAGAAAAATGGAGTAAAAATTTGGATTGAGAATTATAAATTCAGATGACCGAATAAACTGAGAAGTATGTTTCAAAGCCACTCAAGTATTCACTTTCTAGGAGTGGACGTTCGTGTTAACAGGAACATATTGAACAATCTCTTTTGTTTATAGCAGATTACTTTAGCACAATCTGTGCTCCTAAAATGAATGACCGTAAGTTATCCATCTACAACAATAAAAGTTCAAAAGTTATGAAATAGATCGGTATATTTCTGAAACCCTGTATCATAATTTTACATAATTAATCTTGTATTGGCTTTTAATACTTTCATGGAATTCTCCCTGCATATGAATAAAATTTTATCAAACATTTGAAACATTTGAAATACTATTAACATCATATCGAAATCGCAAGCAGAAACCTAGTAACAGCTCCAGAAAATATCCTTATGATACATAGTATATTAGTGATGATTATGTCATATTCATGCGGGGAGATCTTCAGAGAAGTTAGTATTATGTTACGCTCTGCAACATTATTTCACTGGTACAAATACACATCTGTAACAAGGGGGCATCATTATGCCTCAGTTTATCTTGAAAACTTGGGTTTTGCAATTTTCCACTCATGTGTATAGTTTCATAAAATAGACGTACGATGGACACCATGAAATACTAAAACCACCATTCTGAGAATGGAAAACATTACAGTAAAGAAAAGGGTTACAAATTAGGACTGGCCTCCTTGGTAAACTTAGTTTAAATTGGCAGTCATATACCTAGGGAAGCAAGTGAATTATCTTTATAAAGCTGTCACATTCCTGCTTTATTTTTCAGGCGACAACAAGTTAGCAGTGTCTTGGATCGGAAGAGCGGTGAAGTATGTTTAACTACTACACATTTACCAAGGTATGTAACCATCAAGATGTAAAAGACAAAACTATGTGACTGAAAAAGTTTCAATTTATTCCTTAACTTAATGCGAATAAACGTTATTGTCTTTTATGATATCTGCTTTTACTAGAGAAGTAACAAGTTGCTTTGTTGATTGAAAGAGAAGAATCTTTCAATAATCTATAGAGGGATTTCATGTTAGGTCACGCGCAATTGTTTCCCAGGGACAGACGGGCAAATCACACACGTAGTAAGCGTATTTACATCACACGCGCACGGCTTAACCATAGATACTACTGTGACTCAATGAACGCGTGTCCTTTAAAACCAAAGAGAAGGGGAATGATGCCCGTTAAAATCGCGTGAGACGCGCGATCACGTGATTCAGTGAAACCCCTCTGTGGGATATTACAGATTTAAGTTTAACGCAATTTCTGAAGTTAATTTCATGTTTATTTAAATGAGCATATTCGGCATAAGTATATTTTTTCATTTCAGATTTGGTTGCCCAAATTCGTGTGTTTTCCCCAAAGGTTACGAAGTAGGTCGATCAGACATAACTAGATCAGAATTTTATCCGGATGTTGTTATAAGCCCGTTTGGAAGATACAGGTACGTTTTCAGATTTGCAGCAGCTACCGAATAAAATAATTTAAGTTGACCTCTAACTACTATTAACAGTGATTTTGTGCTTGGTGATTTCTTGCCCAAGTTTGCTGAAACTAGCAAGGTAGATTTATAGATGAAGTGTTTTAAATCTCAAAACGTTCGAATGTTAAAAAGTAATCAAATTTATAACATTAAAAATATGAAGAATGTTTCGGTATTGAAACAGACAATAAAAGTCTAATTGAGAGTATCTTTCTAGTACAGTAAAATCTAAAAGAGTAATTACGATAACGATGTTGAAACATGTACTGTGCCGGGCAGCAATGGTGTAGAAATGCTGGCGGAAATGAAATCGTGCTGTTCTCTTTCATTACAGTATTGCTTGCTTTGTATTTTACTTATTTGTTTTGAGGGAAGTCTTTTCATTTAGGCTTATTCTTTCCATGTTGTTACGCTCATGAATTCACAATGTATTTCTACGTCTTACTATGCCTACGTATACAATACTGCGGGTAAAGTAAAAGTGTGAAACAATAATGGCACGTTTTAACTTTGCACTGAGGTGCATGTTTGATTGTTTAAGATCTGAACATAAAGAATTGTTTTGGCTCTGAAAGGATGAATCGTGAAATGATATGTGTGTGTTTTACAGGGGCGCTGAGACTAACACCAGAGAACGAAGGAAGGAGCATGTATCGATCGATGTTCCAGGTGAGACTTGCTATCTCCTCGAAATGAAAAGGTTTATCAATTTTGGAAATGATTAATTTTAACAAAATACGAGGCAATGAGGTCAGTATGTCTTGAACAAAGTAACATAAAGTAGTTATAATTGTTCCCGATTACATAAAAATGAGTAGTCGGTATTTGGAAGAATCAAAATTATTAAATGCATGTCTGTTGAATATAGTGAATTTTAACCTGATTTGACAAATCGTTTGTCTTGAACATAATTAAATATCAAACATTCCGAACGTAAATGGTACTATACTGTGGTGTCGTTTTTTTATTTACTGGAGGATTAAATGCAGTGCTTCAATGTAGTGTATGATTCATATTAACTTTTACTTGCCATATTTCAGCAAAACAGTATATTTTGTTTTATTTGAAGTTTTCAAGGACACTAATACGATGTCTCCGTTTTGGGATCCATACTCTCGGCATCAGATGGATGAGACAGCAAAGGCATCTAAAGTAGACCACATTCATGCTGAGTGTACAGTAGCTGCATCTTCATTTTCATGTCTTCAAGTTACTTTCCAAACTTCTGATCTTTCACAAGCCAAGTACCTTTACGACCAGCTAATCCCGATGTGTCCAATAATGGTAAGTTGTTTTTATGTTACATTTGTTTTTATACTCTTAATTGTAACAAAGACATACTACACAAAACGTCTTTCATATGTTGAAACGGCCCCGAAATATTACACTACTAATAAAATAGCACTGCAGTCGATGATATGCTAATCTAAGGAGAACCGAGGCTCAAACGTCCATCATGATACTAGCGTCACTTCAAATAGTATCTCAGTATTTCAAAAGTGCAAATACTTGTTTGATGAGTACCAATATTTTTGGTGTTGTCACTGCGTTTTGTCTTCAGAAGCTGATTTTTGTCGTTTGACAGCTTGCTTTGAGTGCCTCTACACCTTTGTTCAGGGGATATCTATCAGACGTGGATTGTAGATGGAACGCTGAGTCAGCGTCTTTGGACTCTAGGAACAGGGAAGAAAGAGGATTGGAGGTATCTTCTTCCGCTTTTGTTAAAAGTTTCACGTCGTGATGGAGTGGAGGAGTTATTTGATATCTGGTTGATTAGAAGCCTCATAATTTGTTATATGAAATTCTCAATATCCCTTCATATAATCGTTAATATTATTTACCAGTCTGATCAACGGGCACAGAACTCAAATCTGATCAAATATTTGACTGAACTCATTTTAAATTAAATAGCATTTGGACACTGTCACCTACATCTTGTCCAATAATTGGTAAGATTTCATGCCGGTGCCCATTGATCAAAGATGATTTCAGTTTAACAGGACGTGCTAAGAGTGTGGGGTGAAATAGCTTTTAAAGCTGCAGTTTGTGCCCTCATGATATCCCTCGCCTCGTGTATTTAAAATATTGCCCTTCGTTCCGTCACAAAAGCAATATGTACCCTGCTTCAAACTTAAGGCAAATTCCGTGGGAGAAATATTGTTGGTTGCTGCATGCAGCATGATAGGGTTACATTATGTGTTGCTTTGTAACCAAGATTAATAGCTTCTATATGGTACACGTCGTCACTCAAGGTTTGTTTTCTTCTGTATTGATTCCTGACATTTCCCCGTCATATTTAACCCCATGTAAAATATCCTGGTACATCAATTTCTGTTCTGTGGAAATGTTGATGGCATACTTCCCTTGGAAACTGAACATCAAGTATCTATATTGTGGCACATAATTTTGGGATATCATAGCTTTCTTCGGTTTTTTCTAGGCGTGATTTTTGTGCTCATATCTGCGTCACAATGTTGATTACGTGCTGCCATCTTTCTTTTAGGTATTTAGTTTTGACAAACATAACTGACTACAATAAGAGTCACTTAAGAACATTTATCTAACTGAGACACCATCGATGAAACTACTTTGATTTCTCTAATCTGGATGCAGAGAAATTGATCCAAAATTATGACCAATCTTCCAAGACCGATCTAAACATCAAGACTTTCATTATGAGCATAAACCAAGGGGAGCAACTAAATGCTTCCTACTTGCCTGTGCAAGTATTCCTTCTTGTTAATTTTACGTAACACGTGCATCAAAATATAATGCAAGTTACAACGGCAATTTTGAGTTTACAAACAGATTCATGAACATTTTTCTTCTTATCTTTTCTAGCCTCTGAAGGAGAGCAATTTTGTTATCCCCAAGTCGAAATTTGACACCGTCAGTTTTTATTTGTCAGCCCAGAATGAGTCTTTGAACGACGTTGTCGCTCCAATCGAAGAAACAACCCTTCAGAAGCTTGTTAATGGAGGTAGTAATGCTTGCATTAGAGATGGAAAACTATCAAACTAGATTTTTCTTTTCCTTTAGTTCCAATTGCTCTCAAGAGTTGAATCTTATGTTCTTATATTTGGTGTCTGCTTACATTACATTTCACAAAAGACAGGTCAAGGGTTATCTGAGGAAACTCAACATTTTCCATGGTAAGGTATCACAAGGCTTTTTGGCTTTCTGGTTTCTATATGGCTGTGGCCTTTTCACTTTTACTGATTCCTTGCCGAAAGCAGGCAAGGAATCCATGCGATGGTGATGTCGTGTGTGTATGTGTTTGTATGTGCGTATGTGTGTGTATGTGACGCCTAGCTTGTAAACACGATATCTCAAGATAGGAATGACCGACAGTTTTCAGATTTGGTATATGGATTTGTCATATTGAGAGGAAGAACCCATTTTTTTGGTAGAGGTCAAAGGTCATTTGAGGTCACCAGAGGTCAAACCCCAAAACATTGTAAACACGACATCTCAAAGTAAGAATGACGGACACTTCTCATATTTGGTATACAGATTCATGTTGAGAAGAAGAACCCTATTGTTTTTTGGTGGAGGTCAGAGGTCATATGAGGTCACTGGTGGTAAATCTGCGAAAACCTCGAAAATGCCTTGTAAACACGTTATCTCAAGATAGGAATGACCGACACTTTTCATATTCGGTATATAAACTTGTTATATTGAGAAGAACCCTATTGTTTTTTGTGGAGGTCAAAGGTCATTTGAGGTCACAGAGGTCAAAAGCCGAAAACCTTGTAAACACCATATCTCCTGATAGGAATGACCGACACTTCCCATATGTCGCATATAGATTTGTCTTGTTGAGAAGAAGAACCCTATTGTTTTTGGTAGGGGTCGAGGTCATATGAGGTCACTGGTGGTAAATCTGCGAAAACCTCGAAATGCCTTGTAAACACGTTATCTCAAGATAGGAATGACCGACACTTTTCATATTCGCTATTTAGATTTGTCATATCGAGAAGAAGAACCCTATTGTTTTTGGTGGAGGTCAAAGGTCATTTAAGGTCACCGGAGGTCAAAAGCTGAAAACCTTGTAAACACGATATCTCAAGATAGCAATGACCGACACTTTTCATATTTGGTGTATAGATTTGTCAAGTTAAGAGGAAAAACCCTATTGCTTTTGGTAGAGGTCAAAGGTCATTTGAGGTCACCAGAGGTCAAAACCCAAAAAACCTTGTAAACACGATATCTCAAGGTAGGATCGACGGACACTTTTCACATTTGGTATATAGATTTGTCATGTTGAGAAGAAGAATCCTATTGTTTTTGGTAGAGG
The DNA here is from genome assembly GCA_009936505.3 of Holothuria glaberrima. Classification (NCBI taxonomy): domain Eukaryota; kingdom Metazoa; phylum Echinodermata; class Holothuroidea; order Aspidochirotida; family Holothuriidae; genus Holothuria; species Holothuria glaberrima. The sequence goes on along the minus strand of WURT03479394.1, from coordinate 219 downwards.
TCTAAGATCATTTGAGGTCAGCAGAGGTTACACTGCGAAAACCTTGTGAATGGCTTGTAAACACGGTGTTTTAAGATAGGAATGACGGACACTTTTTATGTTTGATATATAGCTTTGTCATGTTGACAGGAAGAACCCTATTGTATTTGGTGGAGGTCAAAGGTCATTTGAGGTCACCAGAGGTCAAAAAACAGAAAACCTTGTAAACATGATTTCTTG
>WURT03479283.1:0-22031 GCA_009936505.3 Holothuria glaberrima | reverse complement strand
TTCCACAAGAAACTGGAACGTGTGATGAAGCTATGCCAAGGTGGTACTTTGATTCCACCGAAGGAATGTGTATGGAATTTATCTATGGAGGATGTGAAGGCAACGAAAATAACTTTATGACAGAGGATGACTGTGAAAGCAAATGTGGAGGTAAAGTCAATTATATTCACCTCCATACTGTTTTAATATGATCGAAGAATGTCTGACGTATCAAAATGGTATTTTGGTGTAGTGGAATATCCCCTAAACCGATTGTGTGATTGAGAATAGATCGGTTTTAATTCAGTTTGTTTTAAAGGTTTTGACTGTTTGTTCCAACAGGAAGGGTTTTCTTCTTTCTTATATACGGTTTTTTCACAGAAAGCTCAAAGAAACTTTTGAAAAGTACTTATTTTCCCTTGATTATAATGCTAAGTTTTGCAGTAATAAAAAGGGAAGAAAACTGCAGTAACTTTTATCTTCAAGACCAACAGATTAGGATAATCATGGAATGATTGAAATCTCATTTAATGAAATTACGCTCGTTTTTTTCTTTTTTTTTTTTTTGATGCAACCAGGCTTGAGATAGTCACATACCTGAGACTGTGAATAGAAAGGAATAGGAGAAGAGTAAAATTGATCAAGTGAATTAGTGAATATTATGTGCAATGTTTTTATTATGATAGATGTGAGTTATAAACATTTGATAAGTAGTATTAGGGACAATAACATCAATAATATGAACATTTAATTAAAACCTTACTATCTATCCTCCACATTTTTGGACTCTTTTTTTTGCCCGGTATTTCCAAATATGTAATTATGTCTCAAGACATGGGAGGTCTACCGCCGACATGCATACAACTGCAGGATTCTGTGTATTCCATGGAAGATGTAACTGATCTTTTTGGACCTTCGACATTGCTCAATGACGTTTGTCCTCCAGTAAGAACTGGCAACTTACGAGAAGAGGCTGCCTTGCCAACAGGACACTTTGCTTCTAATCAAATCAATATTGGTCCCAGTCCAATTCGTCTTTTCCCCCATTCGGGTGAGCATGAGTTGTAATTTTGTTAGTTAGTGAATGGTTCTTTAAAAATGGTGTTTCGTTTCATAAAACTTAATTAAAAAATTGTAAAATAAAAAAAACGCTGCCGATAAGGCATTCTTAAGTTGTAGGAAAATAAGATCAAAGTCGCCTAATTAGACAATTGAAAAACACCTTCTTGAAATAACTGCTTCGTTTAACTGATTTATCGTCAACTTTACTTTAAAACATTTAAGGTGGTTTTTAAGTCACTCATAAAGTACATCCTTTCACGCCTTGATCATTTGAAATCGATCTCTTTCAACTCACTGTAATGTCTCTTCTAATAGAAGAAAATACAATTACGCTTGTCTTTGTGTTATACTCTCTTCACTTGAAGCAATTATGGATAAACGTGGTATCATCTACGAGTCATACACGTTAGATCGATGGACGGACCCCAAAAGAACCGACGAATTCTACCAACTGACTCCCGGAAAAGATGGCATGCCATGGGAAAAAATTCCGAGTGTGGGGGCGGGAATGCAGCAGACCAATTCGGGACCAGACGGGACACCACTTTCAACATTTTCTGGCAAGTGTTCTGTGATTAGCAGATTTTAAGCAGGTGTAATATAACTAAACGACTGATTAGGTGTATCTTCTGCAGAGTTTCCATGTACACAAGGAAAACATAATATTTTGAAAGAAGGGGAGGTTTTTATTTCAAGGGTAGCCAGGCTGCTTTTTACGGATTAAAAAAGTTGTTGTATCAGAGTAAGGGGGCCAATAACCCACCTCCTGTTGTATCTCATTGTGTGGATGACTACGAAGTTCATAAGGATGGACGAACCACAACCTTGTAGCACCTAAACTGACAACATTTTTGAATGTTATATAAATGATAAATTGTTATAATTATTATTTGTAAACTACTATCATGCCAAGATGATCCCAGAACTGACGGTTTTTAGGGTTGGCAATAGAACGGGGAAGTATGGCAACGAATTGAGAGATATGTCCTTCACTGTTTCTTATTTTATACACTTCTCAAGGTTGACTAGAACTGGGTATAATATGACACAGGGGTTTCTTTGTGCATTTTTCAATTGTATTATTGAAAAATCAGATTCCATGGAAAATTTACACCTTCCTCGGTCTAAAATGTTGTCAAATTCAAGCTCCCATAACGTTACAAACAATGAAAGAAAAGTAAGCAATAGATCACAGTGACTTAACAGCTGGTCGACAGCTATCAAACTTACTCCCTGCCGTCAAGATAGTTAGCACCACAGAATTTTGTGGTTAGCAACAACTTGATAAATGAATGGAATAATTGAAATTGATCTATTTGTGAAAGGATCTGACGGGTATTCTGTGGGATCAACTTCCCATGATAAAGTGAAATGATCTTCCTAGATACGCTGTTGATGCCTAGTCCGTCCGGTACATTTGCCAGCATCCTGCAGACAACTGCATACAATTAAAGTCACTGATTTCTGGTCATAGAGTACTCCAGTATCCCATGGGGCACTGAAGTAGCCTACGCAAGGTTCTTGTAGTGTGCATATATGTTTAAACAGTAGGTTAAACAATTGGTGCTTATCATCAAGCCGTGAGTCCACTTGACACTCCGATCAGCTTTTCCATGCATGCACGTGGGGATGGGATGGAGTGTGGAAACTGCATGCTGTTTAGTTTGCTTTAGAAGATCTTTAACCAGATTGCGTGTGAATTTTATGTAAGCTTATTACTACTAGTGAACCTAGGAATAAGATTAAGATGCATAGTTTTGTTATTCTGGTACTAATACAATTAACACTGGTTTCATAACTGTAATTTGGGGGTTGCAGGTCATTGTCGGACAGTTCTGTGTGTGTGTTGTTTGTTAGTGTGAAATCTGCTTTATAGAGTTTGTTTTTAATACAAAATAATTTGGAGCTTGATATTAACGAGATTTGCACAGCAAATTTTTCCGTATTATCTGCCTTTTATTATTTCAAAAATTTCTTGTAAGTGGTTTTCTGTCAAGACACTGCTGTAAAGGATTTCACCCAATTCAAGTCAACCTTGAGAAAAAAACCCATAAACTTAAGTGGCAGTTCAGAGTAAGTCTCACGAATGGTTGCCAAACTTTTTGCCTTATGCCAAATCTTGCGACCGTCATTTTAGGGTAAACATCTTGGCATGGTGCTAATTTGAGATCTGTTTCTTGATTCTCAAACTGCACGTTTCTCCTTGATGTAAATCGTTTAGGAAAGGCTTCCCTTGTTTCCCTTACATAGATTAAAGGGAAGACTTGAAATGTGGTCAATATTATAACCGTTTTCAATTTACCCCCGTTCTAAGTCATAAATTTTTTCATTTCGTCAGGTTTGACAGGTGTTCGTGTTGGTATTGAGAATTCCACTGATGCAGTGATGACTGATTTTGACATAATGTATTCCACTTTTATGTACACCAACGAGCATGGTAGTCTAGAGTTACCGTTGGTGAGGGGTGCCGCAATGCTTACACACATATTCACAAATGCCAACCCTATTGTCACGCCTTATTGCTTGACTGCAATAAATGGTGTTGATGCAAGTTTCGATTGCCCAGAAGAAGAAACGAGTAAGTACACGTTATTAACTACCTTTTTAGTCCCACATATATTACTATATTACTGTATTTTATTTGGTCAACATAGCCGGCAATCATGGAGATGAACACTGTTTTGGTGTCTGATATAGTGAAACCCTAGATTGGCTTAGTGTCCGCCTTAACTCTGGATTAATACATAGGCTATTTTCAGTTCAGCCGCACTTTTATGTCACATTCTCTTTCAACATCTGTGGACATCCAAATGTAATACCTGCTTACTTGATACAACCAGAAACCCCAAAGATTAGAGATTTCTTGTCGAAAAGGACGCTTTTATACCCTGTGGTTCACCCCTCAAATTTAAACTTACCTACATAAATTTATTTACGATGTTCTCACAATGTTACCTCCGCTGATGTAACATGGCCTATGAACCCCAGCAAAAATGAATAACAAAAAAAAAAAAAAAAAAAAACATTTCTCTGGAGGAATTCGACCACAGCCAGTCTGTGTGAGAAACCGAACCTAATCCACTACGCAATCAAAGGACTTGTTGAGCTATGCTACTTCTAATCATACTGTAGTCACAGTATCTTTTACACAAGATCATAATAAGATAATTCAAATTCAAATTCTTACTATAACAGTTATGCTAAATGTTAATCTCTTTAATTTTATCTTTGGAATGTTAGATGGCAATTTTAGCCCATAATTTTTCGTTGGTCATCAAACGCCGGACACAATTTCGAGGTACTGCCCACTGTCTATTTAGTTTATGAGCTTTTCGTAGTTTTACATCTGATGACCTCATATGACCTTTCCACATAAAACAACCCACTGGCTTCCCCTCTCTTAAAGGAACACATTATGTACCAAGAATGAACAGTACCCATCGTTCCTGTTTTGAAATATCGTGCTTTTTCAAGGTGTTTGGTTCTTTACCTCTCATGACCTTACATAGCCTCTGACAATCACTGGAAACAATATAGAGTTCTTCCTTTCAATATAGTTAAGTTATAAACCAAGTATGAAATTTGTCCATCTTTGCTATTTTGTTTACAAGCAGTTTAAAAGTAAATCGTATTTTCACGCCCCTTTACCTCAGATAATCTTTGCCCTCAAACAAAAGAAATAGGTTTCGTCTTCTGACTATAACGCTTACACGTGCCAAGTATGAAAAACATCCATGCTTCCTATCAAGGTTTTCGGTTTTTACATCTGTTGACCACACATGACTTTTGACAAAATGGGGACCTTCCTTTTAATATGTTAATTGTGTTCTATTAGTATGGCAATTACTCAACGTTGCTATCTTGAGATATCTTGTTAACAAACCAAGAGTCACAAACAGACATATATATATACACACCTACGTAATTACATAGATTCCCTTCGCCTTAGGCAAGGAATAAAAACCATTAGAATTAGCAATCCTCATAGAAATCTATCAAATATTGACCATTTCACAAGACAATCACTTTTTTGTACACTTACCCCATGGATTATTAACAGTTACCTATGAAAATTTGTGACCTGGAAAAACGAACTCATGACATTTTTGCTTGCGTAACTTTTATTCCAAGGCTAGTTGTATTGTTCTCATGCCCTGAAGAGTTCATATTGGAAGTAGCTATTGACCACTTTGAAAATGTTCACACTAAACTAGAAAACAGCTGGTAAGTAATTTACAGACTGATAACTTATGAAAGGCTAATAAAAGAAAAAAATACAAAACCCATGCAACACTCCATAGCCCAACAAATGAGAGTTCTATGAAATGATCAAACTATATCTTAAAAACATTAAAAAATATTAAAATATCTCCAATGAAATTTTCATCCCAGATATTATTCTATTATTTTTGAGCAAACCAGGTTCTTTACCTTCAAGTCTATAGACTTTAGACGACAAATATGGCCAGTTATACGAGAACTTCCATCGTACGGAAAATTGAAATTTCTTCTGTATTTATTTGCGTCATTTCGCTTTATTTTACCGATCACTAAAAAGAAATTGCATTAAAATTGGAAGGACAAATAGTGTGATTAATTAACTACAAATCCATCTATATCCCAGTGAAAATGGGGCAAAACATTACTAGTTTTGGACAATTTCAAAATCCTCCTGCTAGACATGTATTCTATGAAGTGACTATTGTATTTTGACAAAAACCTTACCTTTTGTTTTGTAATATGTCACATTCTCGTTTCAAGACATGCATATCATGAATAATATCATATCACAAGGAAAAGGTAAGGGGGGAGACATCAAGTAAGATTAGGGATAGAAATTCAGTGACTTTACATCATGCATGATATAATGTCATGGATTACGTATTATACTGTAACGTTTGCACAGGTATGATTGAAAACTGCCCTCCTGCGTTGAAAAATAAAGTAAAAGAAGATGGCAAAACGGATCTGCTCAGTATCCTTGTACGTAAAGTTGCGTCATATCGTCATCGTCATTGGGTCATATATGAAAGCTGGGATGATTTTGGAAGATATTGGACAACGTTTTTTCTTCTTCCATTTTCGTCTTTCGCCTTTTGGGCGATTATGGTAGGACAAATTCTTTCTTTTAAGAGATTCCTTTCGTAATAACCTTGAAAATCATTTAAAAGAAAGAATTTGTCCTACCATGCATGATGTAAAGTCACTGAATTTCTATCCCTAATCTTACTTGATGTCTCCCCCCTTACCTTTTCCTTGTGATATGATTTTATTCATGATATGCATGTCTTGAAACGAGACTGTGACATATTACAAAACAAAAGGTAAGGTTTTTGTCAAAATACAATAGTCACTTCATAGAATACATGTCTAGCAGTAAAGCAGTGATCCGAGTAGCCATGAGTGGTATAAAGTTGTTGTGTTTCTCTCTATCAACCCATAGAGGCGGACAAAGGTACTGCTTATGTTGAAGTTAGCTGTAACAGTAACACAGGAATACTTTCTCTGGTGGTGCATACAACTAAACAAGTGCAACGTGTCACTGATGTTCAATGGGCTGCAGCAGTAAACACTGGGTAATATGACGATAGTTTTGCAAGCATTATTCTTGGAACACTTTCCCCATTAATTTAATTTTTAAAAAATTCCATTTACAGTTATCTATAGCTGCTTATCAGCATACATTAATGTAAGTAGTTTACAAACATTAACGTATTGATGGGAATGTAACCGCAGAGGTCTAAAATTTCCGAGCATATTTCACAGCTGGGTCTGGGTTGTCAATGAAGTTAACTCTGCCGTCCATTACAAAATTCTTACTGGTCTTGAAGAAGCGTATGACTGACTAAAATGCTGTCCAATATTTTTTTTTACAGCTGGGAATCTGCAAGGTATATGAATACGTGTGATTCCAGCGTTTGTACACTGTCGAGTGACGGCATGACGGTCACTTTGAATATTCCTGACGCTCACGATACTATGAACTACGCAATCAACATCATTAACATGCTCGTCATACCTCAAAGCGACTACTCTTACTGGTACCTTCAACATCCCGCAGTAGTAGCCTGCTCTCCTTCACCAGTCGTAAATGTATTATACTCCGGTAGGATGCCTGTTTGGTTCTATGAGACATCAACCATAACAACAGCGCAGTGTAGAGGAAACAATATAGCAGATGCAACGGTGGATGTGGTTTTGTCTTTGAGTTCCCCAGCCTCATCTCTTGACGAGGTTAGTATAGCACAGATGAATCATAAGAAATAATGGTGAAGGTGTTATATAGTGTGATACTATGGAGTTGCTACTTCGAGGTAGTAACTCCATGATACTACAGTAATGCGGTAATGTTCATCCTTCCCCTTCTCATAACCATCTGCTTGAAATTAAGCATGGTCGTTTTGATATTTTAGTGTCTCTATCTTCAGTGCCACCATATATTATGAACAGAAACCGACGCCAAAGTATTGTTTAAAGTGGTTATTTGCTGTACTGTGGACAAGAATTCTAGCATTTCGTGACGCGCCCTGCCATTAATATGGTCCCACATTTAAAAAAAAATGAGGGATTGTGAATCAATTGAGAAGTAAAGATGAAAGCTGAAATACTTTTTACCGTGTTTATTTAATCGTTTGTTGGAGTGTTTATATTGCTACTATTTCTTCTTTCAGGCCCGGAAATATGTGTTGGGTGCAAGCTATGCTAGTATTTGCCTGTAGTTCTTTCGGGATTATTCGTATTGCGCTCATGTTCTCCATTGACTTTCATATGCCACGATTGATACACATAATTTTTGTCCTCAGAAGGGTGATGACATGCACACTTTTGCATCATCTCTTTTCCTCTGAGAATTTTCAGTCGCTAGAAATATCGAATTTTTCTTTATTTTCTTTCCTTTTATATTTGGCAAATTTGGGTGCTTAAAGAAGCGTCACTTTTCCGTATAACTGCCACTCTGCATAGGAAATAAAAAAAAAATGAAATGAAACCATTGGTTTAGTTGTTTATGTGTGTAAGGTTGGGGAAGTAACAAATCTCATGTACACTGTATTCTTTTTAGATCGACTATATATTTGTAGCAGAAAACGATTGGACTGCGGACCATACTTGGACTCCTTGCTCACCCGACGTTTGCAATTTAACCGATGAAGGAATGAATGTTGTGTTTACATTGACTCCGACAAGTGAGATCAGCTATTTTGTTGCTAACGTTCATAGTCAGTTTATAATTGAAACTGAGCCATGGAATTGGAGACGGCAGCCCAAAAAGGTAAATTGACAAGCCTGAGACAATGGTATCAATATCAGTTGGGGCTGCGGGGGGAACTCATAGGTATGTGATGAATTAAAATCTTGAGAAAGAAGTTTTTGGGCTTTCTCAAAATCCATCGGTTGTGCACTAAACAGATCACAAAAATGACATTCCGAAAATTCTAATAATACCCTTAATCAAAATAACAGGCCATTTTTATTGTCACATTGTTTTTACTTCAAGACAATAGGCAGTCACCTTAAACTTTGAAAAATCAGCAAACCCTTGCAAATCTCCTTTTAATGCATTTTAAACAGCCTTGAAGACGTTTTGAACATAACTATTACCAACAACAGATAAAGCAAGGAGACATTCTCCTTGAATTTCGGTGAATTTCGGTGAATTTCAAAATTCACTAACAAAAAAAATTGTCACATGATCAAAATAGGTTATTAATGATCTAGAGTGACAAGGCATAACTCTGATAGGAGTGACTGCATTATCCCTTCAAGTGAATTAATGTATGCGCAAAAGAAACAGATGGTTATGTGCACGTAAGGTCTAAGGGTTCGTTGCTCCCATAAGCGCTTTGTTAAGTACTAGGCAGTGGTTCCCAACCTTTGTTAGCTCAAAGCCCCCTTTCACCGAATTGGACTGGACAAACGCCCCTCCCGCTATCCGGTATGTAACATAGTATTGCTATGCATGAAACGATGAAAACAAAAACACATGTTGAAGTGTAGAGCTCTTTAACAACTTCTTATGTCACAAATACCACATTTGTCTCATCTTCCGCTTTTGCCATTATTATTGCCCACTTTTGTCACAACAAGCCCCGCCTCGATTAACTTCACCAAGGTGGTTTCGTACACCAAGTAGTGCACAAAAAGAAAAAGAATCCCTAAACATTCAATCAGTTCAGAGCTAATTTCCAGGGAAATATTAATTTTGAATGTAGGAAATCTTGGAGTAAAATGACATTCTCAAAGAGCAGGGTTGTCAAACTTTGCCTAAGACAAAGTGCCCATTAATTCAGTACACCTTACAAAAATGAGAAAATCCCCATACTGAGGATTCTTTGTCAGAGAACTAGTTCAACGCTTTACCAATCTGTCCCAAAAATAACACCACTTCGCATGGTATTCGCCTCCGTAGGCAAAAATTTCTCAAGGTCTAGGGGTTGTCAGCACTTCTTCCCTCACGCCCAGCCGTAAATAGAAAAAAATCACTAAATAATGCATTTGATGTAATCAGTCATAACCTTGCCAAAGATAGAACCAGTTTGAATTTAAGCCTAGCCTTACATTATCTTTAAAAACGTCACTTGGTTCTCCGTTTAAATTTTGATGGCATGAACTGCCCCTTCGGGATTTCTCCCAGGGAACGTCCCCGATCCCTCGGTCTTTCCATAAGCTGCTTTCCTCGTTTCCGCATTCCCTTAATTCGAATTTTCAAGCGGTTGTTATTTACCTGTTCCCAGCCAATCAACGTTAACTCTGCCCCCGATCCGGCGGACATGATTATCATGAGTTGTGGCTGTAATTATTGAAAACCATTCTTCTCAACGATCTCTTGCTACGTACAAAAGTGAATACCGAATCGCCACTGAACGCTGTCATGACCTGCCCTCTTTGATATTTCGGCCAGGCTACGGCCCTGGTGCACGGTGGCAGAAGTCTTTCGAAGCTTCATGCAACAAAATATCATCCTTCTTCCGCCCACTCAAAATGCAATCCTTAAAGAAGAGGCCGTCCATTAGATTAGATTTCCTGGCGTCTGGTATTAAAATAATTCATAAACTAGTATCGCATCTAAGGAGGAATTGTTAGTTCTTTTTATCTCCTTTTTAGGTGAACTAACTTGGGGTAATCTTTTGAAATATGGTATAAAGACCGGGTTTAACTTAAATATATCGTTTTTTTTTTCAAAACGCCCTGTCGCCTCCTTAGCGCTCTTCGCCCCCTGAGTTGCTCAAACGCTGCATGTTATGTTGTAGTTTACCGTTTAAGTATGGCTCTTAATCGGCTCTGAAACGTACAAATTAAAAGGACCCAACAAAAGGGTAACTTCGAAGAGGAAGCACTCCAGAAAGTGGTTAATGTCTTAGTTGAAAAGACATAGAGGGAACATTGATTTCGCTTATTTAATAAACTGTTAGTTAAACTCAACTGAATCGAAAATGAGTTTCTTTCTTTTTACCAAAGCTTTCTCACTGAACCGTAGTGCAGTATTAATATTATTTTCGAGTCACAACAGAAGGGAAGAAGTCTTAGTCACAGAGAGTTATATGCGAGGAAATGAAGAGCTATCAAGACATAAAGATCTAAGGGTTTTCAATCTGAGAGTGTGTGTTCATATATTAGTGTCAGCAGTCAGCATGTGTAGTGTATACGTGTGCTCTAGGTGTATAACACAACCTTTAAAAAATCTTCGAAGAGGGTGTACCGGTATTGAAGTCGCCACGGGGAGCAGTCTCCCGTCGTGCACGTACTAGGTCCTTCTGTATGACTTTTGTCGTCTGCCTTCCTCGTTTAACTTTTTGCTTGGTGCTCAGCATAAGCAATGGAGTAGGGAAAACAAGCCAGTGAGCCACAACTGGAAAAAAGGCCTTGGCCGGCCCGAAAAAAACAATGGGTTACAAACTGAGCCGCAAAGTCTCATCTAACTAACTAACTAACTAACTAACTACTTTTAAATAAGTTCATATTGTGTGGAGAAAAATTGGTACTGTTGTCTAAATTGTCTGGTTAGCTGAACCTCGTACATTCGGTAGCATTAATAAAAAAGGAGTCTGGCTCGCCATTGACTGCAATTATGCTATAAGAGTTTCTATGAAGCTTTGAAACGCGCAACATTTTCTCCAGGAAGTAATTACGAAACATTATCTAAGAGTAGTAGGCGCGAAGCTCCCCTTTATGGCCAGCTATTATTTTTCTTTTGAAAATGCAATATTATCCGCTTCATAAAAGATTCGTATACTTTACCAGCCCCAGCCACATATTCTTTCTTTTAATTTTTACTTTTGGACAATAGCCTTATTTTGGTGAAAATTTGATATGAAAATACAGGTTAAAGTATAGTTTTGGAAGGACGATGAAAAATGAAAGTTTTTCTGGTTTTAGTTATACAATACTTTACAAAATCAATGGAATATTGTCATGGGTAGTTCTTACAGAAACATGGCCGTGGGAGTCTTCAGTGAAACTGCTTGGGACGCATTTTCATTGGTGGCTGAATTTTTGTAAGGTGAGGCCAGCGAAGCCTTTTACAGTCATAGCCAAAGGCGCAAAGCAAGCTGAAGGCTGCATGGGAAACGAGGGTCCTCCCCGGAAACCTTTCTTAAATTTGATGACTTTTGCTGAATTTGTTGACCATTTCGTGCATCTCCGCGAATAATTTGAAATGCAAAAGAATTTTTTTACCATGATGATTGTAAATTTAATGAGGACGGTGGTATTTGGTGGGAAACTAAACCGTTGGAGGGGTTGCAAGAAAAGTTAGAAATTGTAGTTTATTCAAGCTGTCCTAAGTAAATCCCTTACAAAAAATGTGTGGCAAAAGTTCCAATACCAAAATACTGTGAAATACTGTGTCAAACTTTGCAAAACTATGGTGAGGGGTGGAGAGGCGTAAAGTTTCTGTGAATTTTTGCATGACAATGTGTGTCATTAATAAACAGTTGACACACATTTCGAAAGTGCCATGCATTGACCTGCAGTTGCACAGATTGGATATGAGGCAATGTGTAGAAAACCAAAAATAAAAAAAAGTGCTTTACTCAGGTTAAGAGAGGCAAACTGGGGTAAAAGTAGGCAAAGTGTAGAAATGTGTGGAGAAGAGTTGTGCTTAGTAAAGTAAATTCAATAATTTGATTTTGTTCACTGGTCTTGTTTTTTACACATGCCTTGGTTTGCCACATGTGTAAACTTGAAACAGTGCTCCCCACCTCGACCAAGATTTCATGGTGTGACAATCATGCAGGAAAAAGCGTGATTCTGTGTGTCAGATTGGTTCCAATACCACATGTGTCACCACTCATTACCATACTTTTTTTCCTTAATACAACACAAATGTTTCGAAAAATTTGAATTGAGGAACCAAACAAACATTTAAACAAAAATTGCCCATTCGCTCCCCACCTTTGGGCTCCTTAACGATATTAGTTAAGGCTTCATTGCATGTGAGCGAAAGGGGTCCCAAGAAAAATCTTTCTCACATTTTTAAGTTATAAAGCATTCATGTATTCCTTCATTATACGTTGCAAAATTTTCCAGGATATTCAAATTTCCTTAAAATTTCTTTGATATCGCTTCCTTTCGTTAAATTTTTTGTATATTTTTTATAATTTTGAAAAGTTTGGATAAAAATGGGAAAGTACCCCACCCCCTTGTCTTTCCCCACTCCCGTTATCCCGCCAATGGACATTTCTCTGTGAGAAACTCAAGTATAGCTCTAACTTTGGAAGTAATTTTAATAGACTATCCTTTCGAAATGTGTTTCAATGAAACCCCTTGGCCATTGAGCCCCTGTGCTTATATCTAGGTTCATACTTCCATTAGTAAGGGATAAAGAACGCCATTACAATTATTTAGCATCTAGATAGCCCTCACATATTGCTATATAGTCAAAAGGTCACGTGTATTTTTCCACCTTCAGATCCAATGTCCGTGGGTTCCAGAGGCACCACAAGAAATCTCGATAACAGACAAATCGTTCATCTTTGAACTCCAAGAGCCCGGAGGTGTGAATTTGACGAACACTCGAAAATTTGTAGCTTATTTTGACAAAGATATGACCGTCACCGTTAACGACGATGGACTCTTCGAGTTTCAGCCAGAAGATGGTGGGCATTTTACAGGCCACATGCAGCTCGTGTACGCAGGTAAAGGAGAGTCATGCAAACTTGTTAGCTAAACCATTGAAAGTGTAGTTCCGATATTCACCCTTGTCGCGTGGAATTAAAAATCTAAATCAAAGTGTGTATAAAAATACTGCAAAGCCACATAATATTATTCCATGTATCTCTAGGGAATGTTATTTGTAAATAATTTAGTCATTCTTCTGCAAGTTGCAATATTTAGGCAAGATATGTTTCTGTTAAGACATATTCAACCAGAAAACCCAGAGCTTTTCCGATTCCTTGTTGACAGGGTGTGATTTGCTGCACATAGGTCCATCCCTCAGATTAATACTTCTTGACTTTTTTATTTTTTTAATAACTTGACCTCTGCTGACCTCAAATGACCTTTGAACCCCACGAAAATTAAAAAAGAATGTCTTTGGAGACATATATCGGGGTACGAGTCTCTGAAGGGAATCAAAGCCCGTTTGCGTGGGAAACCGAGCTCTAATCTACTACGCCATCACAAAGTTCGTTCAGCGTATCTTATTCTAATTATGCTAAAGACAAAGTATCATTTTCACGTGTTCATAATAAGATAATTTAATTTAGTATTATCACTGTAGCAGTTATGCTTGTGCAAAACAACTGTTGTTCTCTGTAACTTCTCTTTGGATTGATAAAAAAAAAATCAGCCTTAAGTTTTCGTTGGTCACTAAACACCGGACATAATTTAGAAGTACCGTCCACTGTCCAATTAGCTTACGAGTTATTCGTGGTTGCACCTCTGATGACCTCATTAGAACTTCAGTCTTCAACAATTCCATATGCTTTTCTCTCTCTAAAAGAAACACATCTATATACCAAGTATGAAAAGGATACATCATTCATTTCTTGAGATAATGTGATTTTTCAAGGGTTTAAAGTTTTTGAGCTCTGACGACCTCAAAGGACCTTTTACTTCTACTGAGTTCTTCCTTTCAGTATGAAAAAGTTATAAACTAAGTATGAAAATTGTCCAAAATTGCTATATTGAGATATCGTGCTTACAAGGAGTTTTAAAAGTTTTCCTCAGATAACCTTTAACCGTTATCAAAATCAATAAGGGTTATTCTTGAACTATAACGTATCCACATGAAAAGTATGGAGAGCGTCCATGCTTCTTACCTAGAGATATTGTGTTTACAAGGTTTTCGGTATTTGTACTCTTGTGACCTTACATGACCTTTGACCTCAACTACAACAATAAGGGACTTTCTCTTAATATAATAATTCTACATTCTAAGTATGAAAATAATCTGTCATTGCTGTCTTGAGATATCGTGTTTACAAGTTAAGGGTCACAAACACACATACACACACGCATCCATACGCACGCACACCAGCGCCTGCCTGATTGCATACGGCAAAGAATCAATAAAACAAAAAGGTTCCAGATGTGAAATAACCTAGATTTAATTCACGGTTTTTTGTTATTTTAAGGCACAAGTCCTAGTGGTGATAACAGTCTAGCCGATAGCCTGCGCAAATACGCTGGAGTATATTCATACAAACCGAAAACAAGATTTTGTGTAGAAGGAGACGTTGGATTTATCAGTTATGACTGGAATAAGCAAGGCGGTGATTTCTTTGGTCAAAATCCAAACGAAGACTTACTAATGGTTGCCTTACCCCATCACGTAAGTACGGTTAACTTGTTTCAAACCTTTTCAGTTTTCACAATTGGGGGCTAAATTGTAGTTATATGGACCAGTGTCACGAATATTTGTAAACCAAGTAAGAAATTTCTTAAACAAATACTTTTGATATTTCTTGGAGTGTGAAATGTTTCTCTCTTATAGTGAAAGGATGTCGTTTAAAAGGCAACTATCCGTATGCCCTTTTCACAGTTGAGTCTAATCCTACGAGAATGTTAAAGTTTTTCATAGCACAGCAATCAGTAATATGATGTAACCGATAAGAAAGGGTTTGACATGATTATGCTTAAATTACTTGCTTCGAAGAAAGAATAAAAAGGGCAAAATTAAGGATCAAAATACGAGTAGTACAGCCAAACAAGGTTGACGGGAGTATGATCAAGCTTTCTAGCCATGTTCACAATGTAAAACGAACAACAAGAGACGCGCAAGGGGAGGGCGGTCGTTGCTTGTATCATTGAAAATTAACCAGCTTGAAACTGAGTTACCTTTTGTTTGAATTCATTTGGAGGCTCTGATGATATGGTTCTAACTGTTATTTAAAGTTACAACGTTCATTTTACTTGTAGGAGGAACAACTAAAATCAGAAAATTTAATCGATACACCGTGGGGCTTTAAAGGCCACATTGGAGACAGATGGGTCCTGGAGGAAGATCTTCCTGAAGCTAGTATAGATCCAGATCAGGAAGCCGTTGAAAGAATTAAGAACGACGAAGAAAGGTTAAATGTGAGTTCACGTCCTGATGTCGTTGTTTCGGTTCTTATTAAGCATGGCTTTTTAAATATGAAGTACCTTTTATGATCACTCTTTTTTCATCGTAACGTTTCTATTTTTATTTTTTATATTAATTGGAAGTAATCTTACTGATTCCTTATTTCAATTTATTGATTCCCTCTAAGATTGTGTGTGAGCAAATTTTACAGCTTCAGTTTCATCACTAAATAGTTTCGTTCTATCAGCTTGAACAGTAAACTCCCATTATAGGCAAATGTGTGTTCTTCAAAGCTAAAAGTTATCCCGGGGTCTTACTTCTCGAGACAAAGAAAGTCATGCTCACTGAGATATTCTTCCAGACCCCAAGGAACTCTTTTTGTTGTAACTTACCAGTGTAAATAGAACAAGAAACATTAATGCATTTGGCATTGCAGAGTGCTAACAGTGAAGAGCAGCCTCTTGGTTTCTTACACGTAGGTGTTGCTACAATTAGAGGTTGTAGATCTAAATTGTCAAAAATTGTGAGGCATAATTGCCCGACGTTAACACAAAATTTTCCCAAAACTAGCAAATCGTCTTCCTGAAAAAGCGGGGCTGCAGCATGCCATGTGGGTTTGTTCACAACTTTGTGGGGAAGCTCCGGATGCACACATTAATAAATGTTAAAAGATGGTAGTTTTGGAAAAGTTAATGTGGTCACCCATCCCCAAGATGATTGTTTTGGCCTCTTGTCGTTTTGGTGTATTTCAACATTTCTTCAGTGATTTTACACAGTATTTGCTGACCAGATATAAGTAAAGGATCGAAGTACACTCGTAACAGCTTTTAATTACAGGGAACAACACATGTCGTATTAATAAGTCTTCTTCTTTGAGCCTACGCCCCACCTAGTTCATTCGAACTTTATGGGCGGGCGGTTTCATGATAAAGACTAATAAGAATAAATGTGGAAAGTCATGTCCGTTTGAAATTTGGAGAAATTGAATGGGTTCAATTTAGTGTACTGGTTCCTGGAGACTTGGGGGGGGGGTGGCGAATGGGGAAGAATTAAGATTTTGAGCCATTTTGAGTAAATGCAAGAGGTGAAGTTGCGGTGAAGTAGAGAGTGGGTTGTCAAGGTGTAGGGGTAATGTGGTGTTGTTAGACTCGTTCTGATCTCGGATGGTGAAATAGAAGGTGTGAATTCCATAGAAAGGTGAGTGTCTGTGTGTGAGGTGGGCATGGGTATGGGTGAGTAGTGTGTGGGCTGCCCGGGCCTAGGCCCAAAGGCTTTTCGCAGCCCGGGCCAATGCTTGATGCGTGTGTATGGGTGATGGTGTAGGCAGCCCAGACCTAGGCCAGAACGCTTTTCGCGGCCCAGACTGCTGTATGGTGTGAGAGTTGTTGGTTCCAAGAGAGGTGTTGTATGAAATAGCCGATGTCTGTGCAGTCCAAACAAAAAAGCCGTGGTCACGGCGGTGCAGAGGTCAGGAGGTTGAGTCAAGAATCGTAGTCAGTTTGGATAAAGAGCAAGGAAAAATGGAGGTGGGTAGGGGGGTTTGGGCTGGGGAAGGAGAGTCGGTTGAAGTGCCGGAGTCGCTTTGAGTTTATGCTTATTTTTAATTCTTTTGGGGTGGAAGTAGCTGGAGGCAAGGGTGTGGAGGTGGCTGTGAATAGTGGGGGTGTTAGTCAGGTCATGTGTGTAGGTAGCAGAAGTTGAGCGGGGCAGTTGAAGGGCAGCGGCGAGGGCTGAGTTTTGCAAAGTTTGAAGTTTACGAAGTGCGGTCCTAGTAAGTGTGAGTGTGGCGGGGCAGCCATAGTCAATTATAGGTCTTATAACTTGCTTGTAGATTGTCACGTTTGTGTCTGGATGTGAACCCTTGCCTCGGGCCGCCACTCTGCGGAGGAGGGTGGTGCGGTAAGAAGCCCATTTTAGTATGTCTTGAAAGTGGATAGTCCAGTTGAGAGTTTTGTTGAGTGTCAGTCCAAGGAATTAAGTAGTTTTGGAGGCGGCTACAGGGTAGTCTTGGATAAAGATGGGTCAGATGGGATTTGTTTGCCGGGTCGGGGGGTAATGGTGCAGAAAAGTTGTCTTTTGGGGGTTTAGTTTGATTCCCAGGTATTGCAGTATATTCAAGTGAGTCCAGGTAGCCTTGTAGTCGGTCAAGTGCTTTTTGGTGTTGGCTGCTAGTAGTCCAAATGGCCAAGACATCAGCGAATTGGGATAGTTTTACATGTCTGTTGGCTTGGGGTATATCGTAAGAGTAGATAATGAAAAGTAGCGGGTTAAGAACCGAGCCCTGGGGGACAACCGCCTTGGGGTGAAGAGGTTGGATCGAAACCCACTTATATCAGTGAAAGTTCGCCGGTCGGAAAGAAAGTTAGAGAGGAGTCTAGTGATGGTGTCGGGGAAGTGGAGGGTAGTGAATTTGTAACGAAGTCCATTGTGCCATACGGCGTCAAAAGCTTTCTCCACATCGAGAAAAGTTGCTAGGGTCAGTCGA
Source organism: Holothuria glaberrima (assembly GCA_009936505.3). Lineage (NCBI taxonomy): Eukaryota > Metazoa > Echinodermata > Holothuroidea > Aspidochirotida > Holothuriidae > Holothuria > Holothuria glaberrima. The sequence goes on along the minus strand of WURT03479283.1, from coordinate 4,002 downwards.
TTGTTGTTAAAACCTTCGTACACTGTTTGAGTGTAGTAAGTCGTGGACCGCTTGGATCTGAAGCCTGCTTGGGAGTTTGAGAAGTAGTTTCTAGTTTCAAGGAGGGGGTATATTCTGTTTTTGATTAGTCGTTCTAAACTTTTCCTTGGGTACTGAAAAGGGATATTGGACGATAATTTTTAGGGTTAGTTTGGTCTTTGCCAGGTTTGGGAATCACGGTGAGTCTGGCAATTTTCCAGGCTTTTGACAGGTAGCCTAAAGAGAGGCAGTCGGTATAGAGGCGGGCCAGGTAGGTGAGAAGGGGGGAAGCTAGCCGGAGGGCCTTGAAGGGGGTACCGTCCGTGCCAGGGGTAGTGTTTTTGGTGTTTTTGAGAGCCAGGAGAATTTCGGCTACACTAAAGGGGAAGTGAGTCGGTCGAGGGGGGTGGGTTCAGGAGGGAGAGAGGCGAGAGGGTTGAAAAGATGGTGGTGGGTGTGGGTAAAGTTGTTGATGTGTCTAAAGTGTTCAAAGTTGAAGTTTGGGTCAGCTTGGTTTCTTTGGATGAAATCCATGGTACGGTTTAGGAGGTTAGCTTCTTCTTGGTCTGTCCTGTCAGTGACCTGTGGGGTAATGAGAGTTGGGAGGGGAGTTTTTTAGAGTTGCCAGAAAGGCGTTAAACTAAATCTCTCAGAGGGGGTATTGTTGTTAATTTTGTTGCAGGCTTCATTCCAGCGGTTTGTGTGGAAGTCTTTAAGTTGTCGTTTAATTTGATTGGTGAGTCGGTTATTTTTTTTGGTTCGGTTCTACGATCTTTGGTACGTTGGTAGGCCTTTCTGAGTCTATTTTGTGGCGTATAAGTTGTAGTATGGTGGGTAAGTTGGAAGTCTATACGAGCTCTGTGGGCTTTGCAGGTGGGGGAGTTGTCATCAAGTGCAGTCTTAATGGCGTTTGTGGTTGCCTAGATTTGTGTATCGATGTCAGTTATATTTGTCAGAGGTAGGTCGAGGGGGGGGGGTTGGGGTGGGAAGAGGGTAAGGCGTAGGCGTAGAGGTCCCAGTTTGTTTTGCTATAGTTTTTCCTTTGTAGTTTTTCCTTTGGTCTATGGGATCCGGGGCGTGAGGTCAGAAGGTTTGTACTTGTTGTCAGGAGTAGGGGTAATGGTCGCTTATGAGTTCCTTAAGTAAAGTAAAGTTGCGCAAGATTGGGGCAAGTGGGGGAGCAGAGGGCCAGGTCCAGGATGTCACTGGTGCCATAGGTGGATATGTGGGTGGGGGAGTCGTCATTGAGGAGGATGAGGTTATGTGTGTTGACAATGTTAGCTAGTATGTCGTCGCTGTGGTTGGTGCGAAGATTGCCAAAGTCGGGGTGCTTGGAATTGAAGTCGCCTAAGATTAGATAACGAGGGGAGTACGTACGAATTTGGTCGAAGAGGTTGCTGTGTGGGGGTTTTGATAGTCAGGGCAGTAGATTGTCGTGATAGTGAGTGGGGTATTATTCGAAGTAGCTAATCTGATAGTAATATGTTCGTTAGGAGTGTGGCTTTTGCAGAGAAGGTCGTGCATGTTACTTTTGATGTATTAATTAGTCTTGATTCTCAATGCAGAACGTTCTCGCAGCAATTGAAAAAGACGCTATGTTTGAAACACTCGTAGAAGATTGTACCAAAGCTGGTGCCCAGAGCTACTGGGCTGGGAAGAGTATCGGTATGGTGACTCGCTTGGCGACAATATCCAGGGCATTTGGAACTGACCATTACAAGAAGTTGGATGAATCACTCAGAACATGCTTGGATTTGTGGCTAGGTATCGTCGGAGGGCTGCCGATAGAAAATGTGCTCAGGTACATAAAGACAAGATAGACTTTTGTGTCAAGTTAGCTACTTTATCGCAACACCAGGATTTGTTCCTGGTTTTGTAACTCTTAAGTAGCTTGATTTTGAATCGCTTCTTCCAAAACTTTTCAGATATGACGAAGTGTGGGGAGGTATGTTCATGCGAAGTGCTGGCTTAGAAGAGGAGATTTATCCCTGGACAAACTTTGGATTCGTCTCGTATGCTGATCATCACTTTCACTTTGGCTATTGGATGTATGCCATTGCCTATTATGCCAAGTATTACCCTCAATGGGCCTTGAAAGAAGGTAACTTGTAACTTTTTACAATTCTTAATTCTATACTACGTAATCCAACGATAAAGTGAGTTTCTGTACAAATTAAGCGCTGCTTTTGATGTACTGCCGTGGCCTAAATACCACTACCGTGACTTACGTATTTGCCAATGTGTATACGCCGTTTTCGAAAAGTGAAAGTTATAACTCACTTTGGACACCCCTCAGACACATGGTGGTTTAATTTTACATATAATTTTGATGTGTTAAACCTAAGCCTAGGCCAAGAGCAATGGGGCAAGGGGCGAAGATCCCTTGAGAAATTCTCGTTCTCTCCTCCGGAAATAATTATCAGCCCCTGGAAGCCGTCACGCCAGCCTTCAGGAGCTTGTCTAGGAACCGGCCTGGTTATAACCATTGATTGTCATGCTGTCTCTTCCTGGTAATCAGGTAATCAAGTATTATGGCTTCCAGGTGTCCTTATGCTACTTTTGTGCAGCCACTTTCAAATGAGTGAATTTGGTGCTTTGAAAACTTTTGTAGCTTTGTTTTTGATGTTTATCTTTTCAGAAAACAAAGTTCGTATTACATCCTTAGCACGAGATGTAGGGAACCCAAGCAAGAAAGATACATTCTTTCCAACGGTAAGACAGAAGGACTGGTTCTTTGGATCATCTTGGGCTACTGGCATTGGTGGCGGTGCTCGCCAGGAGGAATCTGCAAGTGAGGTAAGTCACGGTTGTTACAGGCTTAGCTGTTAAAGTGTACTTCAAGTCTAAAACTAAAAAATGTATTTTACAAAGTCTGAGAAATAAATACCACTAGTCCAAATGCCATTTTCACAGGACATTCCTTTGCCGATCGAGATGTAAAATACTGAAGTAATTCACTCAATTTAAAATACACATTGTAACAACAGTTGTGATGTTATCCTTGTACTACCCACGATACAAACTTTTTGGTGTTGTTTTTTTTCTTCGAAAGACGCCTCTTCATGCAGCAAAACCAAATGAATGTTTTCTTTGTATAGAGTGACTTGACTGTACAAGCGTTCTCTGCATACGTTTCTGAGAGACTGGTAATTTTTCCAAACATATCATTTCCATAGGTAAGAAAATCAGGGAATGTGAAATACTGTTGTACAAGAAGGACTTTACATATAACTGCCCAAACGACCATCTTAAATTAAGGAAATTAATTTCAACAACTTATATTTAGGTGACTGCATAAGCCGCGAACAGTGGAGTTGAACCTATCAGATTTATTTTGAAAGCTGTGACGCTAACGGCTCGCCATAGGGACACTTGCCCCCCTCCCCAAAGTTTTCAAGGCATGATCTTCAATTTTCAAAAACTACCGTTATTCGATATGACATATATAATAAGTACTTCTTACTTTTTGGGCAAATTATCACCTCTATCTCACAAATGTTAATATTATTTTTAGAGTATGAACTAATATGTAATAGTCAAGTGTATTTTTGCAATAATTTCATATTTTAAGCCTATGAATTAATATGATTCGATCGAGTCGTCATGATTTTGATTTATTTTCAGGCTCGTGTGCAGCTCCTTCAATGCGGGATATACTAGTTTGCGATAAAGGAAATGATAAAATGCCCCACTGTCCCGTAGGGGGACCATTACCAGTTGCCACAATTAATTCTAAGAAAATTTCCTTTGCTCAAAGTCTCAACCATTGCCGGGAGTTGTAAGCTGCTCTATGGCATTTGTTTTGTTTTGTGTGTTACGCATCAATGTAAACCTCCTGTTACAACCGATAATGTAAAAATTTACCGATCATGTAAACAAAATCTTTGAACCGATAATGTAAAAAAAATTACCGATAATGTAAAAAGAATTTACCGATAATGTAAAAACTGTTCTAACGAAGATTTCATATGGTCCTACGTACAT
>WURT03479173.1:0-13196 GCA_009936505.3 Holothuria glaberrima | reverse complement strand
CCGTTGGTATATAAGGGTTCATGCAGTTAGTGATGGGGTGATATATATGTCCTAACCATGACCTTAATTGCGCCGTGGTGCGGACTGTTTTACTTGGAATGAAGCAGAGCAGCAAAGCCAACATAATATACGGCTCTGGAATGAAGTTGTACGGCTCTGGAATGAAGTTCTACAGTACGCCCTCCATAAAATATGAACCGTGACAACAGCGAAACACTCGGATCTAAGGTCATTCCAACGCTACATGTTACCGCGAGAGACATATAGGTCTATGGCGGACGTCTTCTTTTCACACTACCAAGGTAACTATGTAAGTGCCTTAAATCCAACAAGTCTACTATACGGTATATATGTTCAGATAAGCTTCATTACACATATATTGAAAAGGTCAAAGTACCAAATCCTTAACACGAATGCACTTCCACATTGAACTTGGCATACTACAGCCGTCTATTAGGCTACGTCTGATAAAGTTTACAATGTAGGTCTGGAGTCTTCTGGTGCACATTCTGGAATAACATTCCTTCTCCGTTTACCTTCCAACAAGCTACTGGCCCTATACACTTGAGTTCGTTAGTCAATTATACGGAACGCGGAACAGACTTTTCTAATTAGACTAGCTACATAAAATCAGTATTACCAGTCATCAAAATGCGACTTTACGATACTTATCGGAGTCTGTTAACACTTGGTACGTCTATTTTGGTTATTTGTAGTAAGGTATCAAACAGCTACGCCGACAGAATCTTGATTCCATTTTTGATGCCTTTTGCACCTCGCAGTCACCACATTGCCATCGAGTCTATCGCAAGAGGCCTTTCTGAAAGAGGACACCACATTACCCTTCTTGTTAGCAACTCTTCGACCAAGCAAGATGGAATCCATGCTTTTAGAGTTCCCGCCAACAGAACGATTGCTTTCAATACACCACGGACAGATGTAGATTATATAGTAAAACACCAAAAAAGGGCCAGAAACGCCCAAATGAAAACAACAAGTCCATTCATCCTTATCAAGGAACTGAGAAGTCTTGCAATCAATTCAGCGAATGTGTGTGATTACTTTTTCCAACAGACTGAAGTAGTAGATGAACTCATCTCCAGTAACTACGACGTCGTTCTAAGCCATGTTTTCATGCCCTGTGAAGTACTTCTCACGTCGCATCTCCAAGCAATGTCCGTAGCTGTTACATCAACCTTACGCTTCCCATCTTTTCACGAAGACATCACAGGTATGCCATTACCGACGGCGTACGTTCCTAGTCTTTTAAGTTCTTTTACGAACGAGATGACGTTTTTTCAACGCCTCCGAAATATGATTTTTCGTGTGGTTCATAATCTTATGACACGCTTTGTTTTCTATCGACCTTTTTCGTATATTCAACACAAACACAACATATCCATTGATAAGACAGTGGCTAAGATGTATTCAGATGCAGCGTTGTGGTTGTGTCATATAGACATTACACTTGATTGGGCCAGACCTGTCACTCCGAACTGGATATCAATAGGAGGGATCACTGCCGGGCCAGCTGAGCGTCTTCCATCGGTAAGAAGAGGTCATTATAAAGTAGCCCTTCACTTCAATTTCTATGATAGACGATCAGTGATCCAAGGCCCCCGAATGTCTTGTCACCTTCTTCGAATTTTCTGTGGAAATTTTTAGGAAGAAGACAGATGCATGCGTGATTTAGTTGCAAATTCTCGAACGAATGGACCGCGTGTGTCAGACACAAGCCTATTTTATTACTTCAAGGTCATTTACTGGTTAGCATGCAAGGCTATAATATGTAATCCAAGCACTCTCTCTGCATTGTGAGGATTGTAAGCTACTGTGCATCTTTTGAATTTTCAAACTTTGCTGTCAATCGAAGAGCAGTAACCAACTGAGAATTTTGATACCCCTACACTAAAAATAAACTTTGGGGTGACGAGTGTATGACTTTAATCTTACAACATAAATTCTTAAAGGGGCTGTTCATCACCCCAAACATCCCAATTGATTCTTTGAGTAATTGGTGACTGATTGATATTAATTCAAACAATAGTATTACTCTGATTGGTCGTAGATAACGTGTATACTATTACATACACTCAAAAAAATGGAACAAAATTACCTCCAAAAAGAGTGTGCTGAGGGACCAGTCCTAGTAAGAGTGATTTCACTCGGAGTGGAGGGAGTATTCACTCAAAATAGTGCGATATTTCATTCCATGTGTGTGTGTGAAGTATCGCTCTGTTTGGAGTGAATTTTCACTCGACTCGGGGCGAAATTCGCTTTTACTAGGAGTGCTCCCCAGCACATTCTTTTTGGAATGAATTTCACTCTTGTTTTTAGTGTAGTGTACTCAACACAACAAACAGCTCACACAGTAGTGTGTGGATATGACCTTAGACAAACATTTAAATACAGTACAGGCTGCTGTGGCTTTCACGTTGTCTGAGAGGTCCACTAGATAGGTGTTTTCTTTAAATTTAAAAAGGAGGGGCCAGAAGAAGACTTAGGTGAATTTCTGGGGTGAGGATTTGTTTCCCCCTAAAGTGTGAATTGACGTCAACAGTTGGCCTGTAAATGACATATCTTCTGGCTAGATATTTTATGGGCCTGTTCTATTGAAGGTGATTGTCATTTTGGGCAGTACGTGCGGTTTTAAATTATTTACCATATTTAGCACATCAAACTGTTATTAGACAGCAGAAAATCAAGTTCTAAAAGTTATTGTGTAAGATTCATGTTTTCATTCAACAGGCTTTTGTAGAAATGTACAGTGTGTCAATATAAATACATAAACTGGATCCTAAAGTACTTCATATGTGATTACCATACACAATCATTACAACCGTGTGCCGTTTACAACAACACACCAGGGAGTTGAACACCCTCACACTCAATAATCAGATAATGTGTTATCATTTCCGGTAATGGAAGATGCAATTTCCTGTAACTGTTCTTTCTCGTCTTTTCTTCAGGACCTCGAAGAATTTGTGCAAGGTTCGGGTGAAGATGGAGTCATAGTTTTTACGTTGGTTTGTGCATTATTACTCTCTGAATTTAAACCGAAACGTTAATCCAGGACTTCTTATAAAGTTCTCATTCAATTTTTAGGCAAGGCCGTTTCTAGAGGGGGTGTGACAACCCCCCCCCCCATTCATCCACGCAGTCGGCAAAATCCGGCACTAGTCGACAAAATGGAGGGAAGTGCAAACGAAGAAAAGTTAAAGGGAAGAAGAAAGAGAAAAAAAGTGAAAGGGGAAAGAAAAGAGGGAGAGAGAAAGAAAAACTACATAGGGCTTTTCAGTATCATTGTGTACTAACGGAGCTCTTCGTTCATGGTAACGTGGTATTCTGGCATTGAGTCGGAAAATTCTCCACCAGTCGGCAAGATGAAGGAAACATGAGGGAAAGAAGTGAAAGAAAGAGGACAAATTCTCTAATAAGAAAACCCAAAGCAAGTGACCTTGTGACCTTGGGAAGTTCGCTTTTGAGTCCCATAGTTAAAAAAAAACCTTAGAAAATTTCAAGACTCTCATAAGTTCATATTGATGTCCCATAAATTCAAATGGGTGTCCCACAAGTTCAGTAAATATCTCGTAAGCTCAGAATAAGAGGTCACATAAGTTCAAAAAAGGTCCCATAAATTCAAACAGTTCTAGCTCTAACCCTAACCTCTAACCCTTTACCCTATCCCTAATTCACTTTCGGTCTCGTAGACCTTCGGTCTCGAGGACCTTAATTCACTTTCGGTCTTGCGGACCTTCGATCTCGAGAACCTTAATTCATTTTCGGTCTCGCGGACCTTAATGAGCGTACGATAACGCGGCAAACCAGTTACAGCTTCACCCATATGCTTCAATGCAATTTCGGTCTCGCGGACCTTCGGTTTCGCGGGCCTTCGGTCTTGCGGGAAACCCCCAGATAGCATAAGTTCTGTCAACCTTACCAAGTGACAGGCAGGGTACACAGGTTATGCAGAGGTCGTAAATTTCATCGCACATCGCAAAGCCTAGTTGCTGTTCTCTAGTGTGTTTCATGTGGGACAGTCAGTTGGTGAGCGACTCACGGAGCAAAGTTTGGCCATTTCATCGAGTAGTCCAGGTGGTTTTGATACAATATATGTTGTCAAAGATACGGTATACATCCCGTACATTTTTCCTTTTTGTTCTTAATGATTACATATGCCTTTTGCGCAAGCCTAGCAAAAATTTTCGCGCGCTTTGCGATTTCACGATTCAGACTCAAAAGAAGACTATCAGTGCGCAACTCGGCTCTTTAAGTATTGAGTGATACTATGCAAAATATGCCCTGCAATGGCATGGGATAGTTAAGCTCCTTCAAATCCACTTCTTACCACCCCCTCGACATAGAGGCTGTCTGAACTTGGGTTCGCTGGCATGGCCTGACCCCCTATTGGGAAAATTCCGTCGCTATCCATGGTCGGTTTGCTTATTTGGGCTTTCAAAAGGGTCATTTCTGCGATAAAATCCAAAACTTTGGGTACGCTTTGCCCACTCTTCCTCAGTTCCGTTTCTTATAGCTAAATATAGTACAAACCCTTTCCATCTCTTCATGTTAACTGAATAAGTAAAACATATCGATTTATGTAAATGACGTCAATTTCATCTCATTTCGCTAAACTTAAGTTAATTTTCTCTTGAGTCTGTCGTGCGGTACGGATAGTGACTTGAGAAGGGAAGTACAATGTAAATTTTCCCCGATAGGGCCCAACTGCCATTACAATATAAGCTTTAAATAACTACATAGATAAGCTTTAAGTAAGTACAGATTCTTTTAAGTGTAGGTTTACCCAAAAATTCTGCGCTCTTCGCCCGCTCTGCAAGTCCACACTTTAGATTCCCGGAAAAAACATTAAATCAGCGCGTATTTTGTTCTAGTATATACAAAGTTTTATGCAATATATGTCCGAAATGACATGTTATAGTACACTGTTTTTCTTTAAATCCCCCCACTATCATCCCCTCGAAGACATCGGGGTTGTCGGGGCTTCGGGTCGCTGCAACCCCCCCCCCCCCGCCGGGCAAATCCTGGCGCCACCTGCTGGACCACGACCGGTTGGACTAACGGTTCTCACTAACCACATTGCTTATTAAAACTTCCAGTCGGCATTTGCTTCTCCTCCATCGGCATATACGGCACCACCTCTGGGACGCCCCTGTTTTTTTTTTTAGTTATATGAAGATAAAATTATCACATTTTCAATGTAAGTGAACTTGAAGCAAGCAGAGCTGGTGATAAGCGTAAGCATGCACATCATTGAGTTATTACTATAAGGAGGCATATACATACACACTCACACACACACAAACACAAATTAAATTAAAACTATTTAAAAAGGGGCTCTTCAGTGACTGCATTGAACATTTTAACTAATAATTGCGTTCAAAATAAATTCTATCAATATTGCATTAATTGGTAGCAATTGGTTGTATGAACTTAATGCATCCCTTCATTCTAATATTAGGGGGCCTACACAATCAAATCGCCGATGACTTTGCAAACCCCTCCATCAGATGGCCGGAAACGGCACTTCCCGAGTGTTTTAAGCTGCATGTACCCAGCCTTAAAATATGGATTCCTGTGAAATCTGTGGTGAAATCGCCATTTTCGTTCATTTGCCCCTTCTCTTGTTTAGGTTGACATTTAATTGTGTCAATATTACTAAATTGTTTTATTAAAAAATGAAATTGCCATATCAATATCATGCTCATGGCAAATGGTAGTGATCTCGATTTGGCGCCCCCTAAGGTGGCGCCCGGGGTAACTCCTCCCTTCCCCCCTCGCTACGCTACTGTAAACACTTACAACTTATTTCTTCTTTGGCTGTATTCGACCACCTGTTCTTGACAGTTCTAGAACATGTCGAGAACGTGGGAACTCTTGTCGAACACGTATATAGTGCAGGTACAGTTACCACTGATTTTCAGGTACCGCAGATAGAGTTAATGCATGAAATTCATATACATTCTGTCGATACTAAGTACACCATCGGCAGATCGGTAAATGAAAGTGACAGTACAGTTTAGCCTTGTACATTAGACCTATTTGGTCTACTAACGTCACTCTAGGTACATATATAGGCCTACCGTGCCGCCCTTCCGTTTCATAATTTCACTATTAAATCCGTGTATTTTTCATAATAGGCTACAAGTCTGTTGTTGACTCGTTTACAACTGCCGGGATGTTCTGCTTAAATTGTTGTCATTTGAATGACATAACTTTTACGAAGGCATTGTGCGGAGATTTCCCTAGCATTTCTTCTGTGAGAAGACATCTCCGCCATCTTTGTTTATGTTCGTTCCCGCTGCACCACCGATCGAGGTGGTGTGAGAATTTGGGTGCATGAACAGTTCGCGAACGTGTTCTTTCGTGTTCGACTCATACGATACGAGAACACTGTCAGACTGTTCTCTGTTCCAGAACAGGGAGTAGAAAACAGCCTTTAAGGGGGGCGGAAATGTTCCTACGAAACGAATCCACCTCCAGCGGAGTAATTTACCTTAGAATTTGTCCAAAATGATCATGCATCAAATTGCATCTAAGGACGCTCAAATATCAAAACATTTTCCAAAGGACTAAGAAATGGCAAAGCTTTTCAGTAATTTACCTTAACAATTGTCCGAAATGATGCACCAAATTGCATCTAAGGACCCTCAAATATCCAAAAATTTTCCAAAAGGCTAATAAATGTCAAAAATTTGCAGAAATTTTCCTTAAAAATTTGTCCACAATGATGCACCAATTGCATCTAAGGACCCTTAAATATTCAAAAATTTTCAAAAGGGCTAAGCAATGTCAAAAATTTGCAGTAGTTTTCCTTAAACTTTGTCCAAAGTGATGAACCAAATTGCATCTAAGGACCCTCAAATATCCAAAAACTTTCCAAAGGTATGGGGACACCCCTTCCCCTTAGACCCCTCCCCAGGACGGCGATCCGAAAAAGGTTCAGCCCACCCAGTATTGAACAGCTTCCCACGCCTATGCGCATGTATGCAAATGAAGTGATGCCCCCATTGCTGCAAAATGGGGGGGGTGGTGGGAGGGGGAGATGAAACATGCACGCCATCTTTTAAAATGTGGAGTGGCTCAATATAGCCATGGTCAGGATTCTACCGTTCATCCACATCTAGACGTGGGGGTTTTGTAGGAACATACAAATTAATTATTCACTAACTTTTGGCAAATGTCATTTTATAAGGAACTTACCTGGAAACGTGTTTTCCTTGAAACGATTTTTAAAGCATTGAAATGCACCCCGCTATTCAAATTCTCCTCCGCCTACCATTCTCCCTCTCAACTTATTCAACCTGACTTTCATTTTATATAATCGTTAAAGTTAGTTAACTCAGGGAGTTGCTATTTGGCAAATATCAACCCCTGGTTAACGCAAGCTGTCCAAGGGACCTTTATCAGCTTAGCGCGAATTGCAGGGGTGCAGTACTGCGGAAAAGGATCTCACATATATACACCGGTTAGCGGTCTCTTTAAATTTAAAGCTATGTCCATTTTAGTGACAGCACATCACTCGGTATTCTTATTTTACTACAGGGGGCTGCTGCGCATGCGCTTTATAACGAAGGACTGGCTGAGATATTTGCCACCGTTTTTGGGAGACTACCGCAGCGAATCCTGTGGCGACAGGACGGAGCACGACCAAGAAACCTGGAGAATAACACAAAACTTGTGAAATGGCTCCCTCAGAATGACTTACTCGGTAAGGTTACCAGTAGCTTGTAATTTCGTATACTTTTCAATTTTTTGTTCACCAAAACGATACATGTATGTCAAGGGTTACTGAACTCTTCAGTTTGAAGTAAAACGTCAAGAAGACCTGACCTTGGCCTTTTGGCTAAGAGCATGTGTAGTATTTGTTCTCTCAGCCAGTCTATGATGAGGCCTATCATGACAGACCCATAATGTAGACGTCTGAAGGTCAAGAGATTATTACATTGGGGACTAGCTCCTTTGAGGAGCGGAAGTCCTCCAGGAGTAAAATTTGGTTTTCGCTTTTTGACTCTTACCCAGAGAGTTGGAGCCTGGACTTCGGAAAAAAGTAATATAATAAAGCTGTTACTGGTTTGCAGCATATTTAAAACGACAAAAGAAATCCACGTAAAATTTTCACAAGTAGACAAGAGTAGTTGTCACTTAGAATAACAACGCCTCGACAAGTTAGGGAAACGATATTCAGGCTTGAAACTACGAATCTTTACACGAAGGAGGGGGAGGGGATAAAGTCAGCATCGAGCGGACGCTCTGACATTGATGATAAATAAAACTACCACGCGGTAGGACTATTTCGTTGGATTTCTCATCCACTGCTAAAGGACGGTTTTACTTCCAAATTTGCACACGCTGTAAAGCTTTAAGAACCATATCTGGTCGTCGTCATGTTCTTCTGGGCTAATCACGGATATAGCTCAGAGTTATACAATATTCCACTTTCATAGCTTTACAGCACTACACTGAAGTATAAATTGGCCTTAAGACAGAAACGTCCTGCTAAGAAAGGTTTATTCGCGTATTTTATTGTTTTCATTGTGACTATGAAAAAGTATGTTTTGTAATCAAAAGCACGTCATCTTTATGATGGGAAAGAACACAATTACATTTTGAGGTGTCCGTTATCAAGACCATGCACAATTGCATTTTCATGGAAATGCAAACAAGACATCAACACAGCTAGTCATCATACTGTCTAGGAACTTGGACCGGCTTTGATTACAGAATGACACTTTAGGGATTTGTTTCCGAACAGTAAAGTGAATGGTATATGATAAATTAAAAACACTTATCAAGACGACACCACCATTTACATGCAGAATTTAGGGTATTCTGTTCAGGGGACTGCCACTCTGTAAGATTGGCAGCTCCCTGATCTGATAATGACTAGTCTTGATGATTAGCTGACTCGAAGTCTTTATGGAAGGAACGCATCTGGATCACGAGTGCATTCACACAAGAGTTTTTTTTATCACAGTCTGACAACGAGCTCATTATATGTTGACGCGTACTTTATTCTATGTGATGACAGGGTGTGTTACAACCTGTAGGTATAAGATTACATTCCTTGTATGAGCATGGAGCTATTACGTAATAGTTCCATGGTACTTGACAGTCAATTTCTTGTCCACTTTGGGAAAATGGGATAAAGCTGACATAGTGTTAATGTCAGTAGGGAGAAAAATCTTAGTCCTCCAAGTCCTCCCCGGGAGTTGTTCCTCCACTTTGGTATACAATCGTAAACTAAACTGATGAAGAAAAGTGATCGTATGGGCATCCTATTACTTTTTAGTGAACCTTTGAGAAGTATCAGTAGACCTAGCTGCAAACTGAATTCTATCAATTGTAAACACAGTGAAATTTGCAGGAACGGTAAGTAACGTCCGAAGATTGAATTCCTGCTTTATATAATAAAACTTTAAGTTTCATGAAGGGTCTCTTGGGTTATGGTTTCTGTAATTCCTTGAAGATAACTTACTCATAACACTTTGGTTTTCACAATTTTTAGGGCATCCAAAGACTAGACTTCTCATTTACCACGGAGGAAGTAATGGCGTACACGAAGCTATTTATCATGCCGTTCCCATGGTAATCATTCCATTCCTCAATGATCAGTTTCCTCTTGGTGCGGCCATTCAGGGCAAGGGTATCGGACTGGTTCTACAAAAACATGACATCACAGAGAAACGTCTGGAGTCAACCATTAATACTGTTTTGACTAATCCACGGTAAGGTTAACGACTTTTATGTCATTATATAATTTTATTACTAATATGTAATGGCTCTTAAAATTCAGTAAAGGTTAAGAACTCAGCAGATTGACACGCTGATTATTCTAGTAGAATTTGTTACATGTAACACGCACTACTGTTTATAAATATTCAATAGGGCATGTACTTTTTCACTTCTTCCCGTTTCTCTGTAACGAAGTATGATACTAAATTAATGGAATGCACTGGCGTAGGAACCGGGGGGCGTTAAAGTCTCCGTCAAAAATCTGATGGGGCGGAAGCATGATTCCACCCTTCAATTTAAAGACGAAAACCTCTTATTTGTTCCCTCTGTAAAGTGTCAAAATTTTGCAGTAGTAATTTTCTCAAAATTTGTCCAATATGTTTCACCAAATTGCATCTTAGGACCCTAAGAAAAGACCTGCAGGCTGTATTCCACCAGACGGCTAGACAATATGTTTTGGTTCTGTCCGCACGGAACTTCGTAACAGCTGAATTCGGGGACCGCGAAGACGGGAGACGCAGGGGCGTCCCTAAGGATCAATGAGTGGGGATGCTGGGCATTTTTCCCGACAAAACGAGCTACATTTCCGACCAAAAATGCCTCAACGCCTGTGTCAAGGAAGTTTAACTAATAAGCAGTGGCGTTGTCAGGATCATAAGCAGTGGCGTTGCCAGGATTTCTCCCACGGTGGAGGGGGAACGCAGTATGTTCTTTGATCGCCGGCCTGGGGAGGGGTCTAAGTGGAGGGGTCCCCCTCACCTGAGAGAATTTTTTTGAAAAATAAGCTGTCCTTACATTCCATCTGGTGCCACATATGTAGGGTTACCATATTTTTCTAAGCTGAAAGTGAAGACTGATCAGGAGGAGGAGAGGGTTGCTCGAGTGCCAGCAGCCTAATTTTTTCCCACTAGGTTATGGGCAAATCGAATTTTAAAAAAATTTTGAAAATTGTTCCAAAATAGTGGTTAGGGTGAAAGAATAGGTTAGGGTTACGTATCCAGAATCCCCCGAAAAATGTTGCGAAAGTGGCATCTCGGGCATAAGGGGAGCTGCCAATTTGCAAGAAGTTGATTGGTCCATTGCCGTGATTTGCCCATAACCTCGTGGGAAAAAATTGCGCGTGCCGGCAGGACTATCTAAGCGGAGCGCCACCATCGGTTGGCGCGGAGCGTACAAGAAAATTTTTTTAATTTACAAACCCCCAGACGGCCGGAAATGGCACTTCCCTAGTGTTTTAAGCTGTATGTACGAAGTCTTAAAAAAGGGATCTCACGTCTGAAATTTCTCAATTAATCAAAACAAAATCTATGAAAAAATAAACGGAAATTGACAGCCCTTCTAATTTATGAACTGGATTTCCTCGATCTCGAATTATGACCAAGAAATAGTTTTTTTACGGTCGATCCCTCGACCATAATGATATTTTATTTTGGTTCTTATCAGGAATAAGTGCCGGTCGGAAAAGTTACTTTTGCAGATTGTGGCCGTCTGCAATTCTGCGTCCTGGTCGGGCAAGAGCGGCGCCGACCGGCAAATTTAGATTTTGGTATCTGCCGAGAAGCCAAATGGTGCAATATTTTAAGCTGATTTCACTAGTTTTGTTTGCCTTATACGTGCAGGTCGGAAGTTCGAGCTATAGCCTTATCTCCCGGGCTAAAAATAGTGATCAAACATGAGGATATTTACTATGCACACAAAAATATTAAGAATATAACAGCTATATTCGTTTTCGAGAAAATTGGAACGATTTGTCTTACCGGCCGGGACGCTCAGTTTTCCTTTTAAAAAATGGGACAATCCCGACTAATCGGGACCGATGGTAACCCTATACATATGCTACCCTTGAAATAAAATTTGAGTTCAATAATTTACGCATTTCAAGTACTAAAAAAATCGGCATCTGTTTGTATAATAACCATGATCGACTAACGGCCATTCGATTTCTTAATGACGCAGCAGGTTTGAGGGTTGGGAACTCGGATTACAAAAGCTGCCACCTGGGACTTCGCAATAATCTAAGGCACGTTCTGTCCTTCTTGAATTAATAATTGGACAAGAAAAGATGAGCGCGAATCGCGCCAAAAATAGACTTTAAAAGACCATTTGGTAAAGTTTCTAGGAACCGCATCTACAGAAGGAGTCGGAAAAGCGAACTTCATCGGAATACAAAACGTACGCACCTTTAAGTTTATAGGAAACTCGAACGCATCCAACTTAATGAGTTTAATAATTGAAACACTAGCGCATACTTCACCGACCCGACTGCTACGCGACAGTAAAACACAGTCACATGGCAGCCGGGTTGGGTAGGTGTGTGCTAAATTTTGTTCTCGACCTCACTGTCTGTCCCGATTGTAATCAGTCAGTCTTCTTCGACTTCATCGGAAATACCAGTGTTTGATATTCGGAGTGAAGTCGGGGGAAAAGGGAGGGTCGTCGCGGTTTAGTGAGGCCCTGGCTAATAACCCAAAACTAAGAGCCATCTGCGAAAAAATTGTAAAGAATCTGTTTTCAACGGATTTGAGTAATTAAATGCGTCTAGATTTACCAAAAAAAAGATGCCGCCGGAGTCGGCTGGGGAACTTCAAATTGGCGTCACAAATTGCCGTCGCACGCAATTTTTTTTCGTATGGTGGGTAGGGCAAGTTATTAAGTAATCATATATAACGTTGCTTGCCTGGATTGAGAAAATGATACTTAGATTTAACTAAGTTCAGGCTGAATGTACCCCTTCTTTCACTCGGAACTTTCCTTAGTTTCTTCACTACTCTAAACCTCAGAAACGTTAATTTTTTTTTTAAGTAGGCTACCATTATTTACCATATTCAATCAAAGCAGTTGTCCTATAAAGTCTCAGTGTCATTAAACTGAAGGTACTTGAGTTGCGACAAACCCAGTATAGCAACACGTTGTGGCCACTATTCATACGGAACAAAAACAGGTAATCTTGATATGAAGCCAGGAAGGAAGACGCTATGAATGAGCAAAGACTCCAATTACACGAATAATTCATAATATTCCTCTCGCTATCCTACGAAAAAAAAAACTCGCCCGCCGCACATGTAAGTTTTTTTTCGCAGATTGGGTCAAAAATCTTCTAATTTGGGGGTTACTGGGCAGTGTTCAGCTGTCATTGACCCGAAGGCAAATCATCTTTTAATGAAGAAGCCTTTGCAAATCAGACGAAAGCTCTGTGTGCTCGACCATGTGTGACTTACAAACAGTACATAGACTTTTGAACACATCCACCTCAGCAACGGTGCGCGTACGGGTAACTGCAATCTGACTGCGACCCGACACACCTGACTTGTGATACCGCCAATTCATCCCCGACGAGCCTCAGGGTGAGTTTTATCACATTCCAACAAGGCTTTTATTGCACAGTTTTGGACATACATTAAGTAAACGATAGTCATCAATAAAGTTCTCGACAATTCTGTAGC
>WURT03478952.1:8014-22034 GCA_009936505.3 Holothuria glaberrima | reverse complement strand
AAATAGACAAATATAGAACGGTGAAGGAACTCGTTTTTCAGCTGACATATATGAAAGTTGATTTGGTTAAAACGACAGAGGTAGTGGACTGACCTACTTTTTATGGTCTCCGCAATTAGACAGCTTTGAACCCTTCGTGTACGACATTGGGGAGCATGTGTCGGAGCCGAGACTAGCAGTAGCTTAGGATTTCAGAAAGTTCTTGGGGTGGTGGACAAGTTTCCTTTATCCAAACGAACACAATTTTACCACTTTGTTTCAAATCTTCTTAAAACACTCATTGAAAAACAGGGGTGAGATGAGCATGTACCCGTCTCCTTCTTCACTCCCTTAAGCTAGTATCTCACGAAGACAAATTCGCACGTTTATTCGCACGCAATAGTCGCAAAAATAAACGTGCGAAATAAGTGAGTGTGTCTCACGTGAAGTTTGGAATGCCAAAGCTACGCCAAACAGTCGCAAAATATTAGCAATAACTTCGTACTAAGTTATCACTTATGCCGTGAAAAACAAGGACCCATCCGGCCCAGGAAGAATTCTCATAAAACGTGCGACGTTAATGCAACGTTAGTGCCACATCAATGAGACTGTGTTGCTAACACTTCGCTAACATTTGGCGTTTAACTTCGGCAAAATAGTCGCAGAAAATTTTGAAGATGTTCAATATTGCCGGCGATACTTTTGCGACGCCTGTGAATTCAGACGACAATTTTGCTACTGTTATACTAATATTTGACGAGTTTGCGAATTGTAGTCGCAAACCGTACGCAAGTGAAATTTGTCTTCGTGAGATAATAGTTTTAGGGACAAATGCCACCAGTTGCTCAGAAATGGCAAATAGCAAACTGCAAAATTTTCCTTTATACAAGTGTTTTTTTTGGGGGGGTGGGGGGTTCCAGTCACTGTGGAAGCCCCGTTCTTGTGTAATGTCAGGTAACAGATGTCCTTGTACTTACCCTTTTTGCTCTTAATTTGTTTTGTTTGCAAGAATACAACAATTGCAGACTAAATTGAAGCTATTAGTTTTTGTGTCAAATGAGGATGAAAAAGAAAGGTTTCGGCCCTGAATTGAGGAAGTCAGCTTGTTGCATTTCTTGGAAATAATGCTGTTAGTTATTACTTTGAATTAAAGATCTAGGTAGTTAAGGTAATAAGCATGCCTTATTGAATTAAGTTTAAAGGTAATGTTGTAATGGCAATATTGATATGGTACAGCTTATGACATTGTATTGCGTATAAAGCAACATCTGCGTAAAACATTTAGCGATATTTCATCCTTTTATTTTGATAGACCAGACTTTCTGACATTATACTATGACGAGCCAGATCACACCGGCCACTCACCTGGACCGGACACACCTGAGGTATATAATCTTGAAAATGCATCTTTTTCTGTAAAAAGGGGTTAAATCATACAAACATTTTTTTTAAATGATCCGTAACCCGTGGTTATCTTAAAATCGACCTCAGCAAATGAAAGTCAAGGGGCAATCACCTCTCTAGCAACTCCTTGGTGATACGTGGATAATATAAAATGCAAAGAAAAATGCCGTTGGAAACTTTTCGATTACTTTACATCCTGCCATTGTAATTTCTTTAGTTATATGCTAGTTGTTTTAAATTTGACGAGTGTTTGCTACTCCTTTTTCTACTAAAATTTAGTAAGAATGTGGTTCTTATCTTTAAAAAACCTGCATACTTTAAGATAGTGCTACTGCCAACTTTGCTTGTTTCAGTTCACTAAATTAGTACATTTGATCATTGATCGAAGAATGAAGGCTTTTGAAGGTTCTGCCAGGGGTGGCGCCAGGATTTGCCCGGAGAGAGGGGGGAGGCAAGTTCCCAGACGGAGGGACCAGCAACTGAAAGCCCCGACAAAGGCGATGAGTTAACCAAAGGATGAAGAACACAAAATTTTCGGTGGGCTTCGCGGGACGAAAAATATTTGGCTGTTTTTACAAAAATAAAAGTTGAAAATATGGTAGTTTTATTGAAGAAATTTTGAACATTTGGATTTTTATGGAAGAAAATTTGAAAAATTCGGGTTTTTCAAGGAAAATTGGAAAATGTATGGTTTTAATTGGAGAATATGCCCTTCCTATAAGCAAAATCAAGCACGATCGTTGGGGTGACTGAAGGACATTGGGATTACACATTTTATCGTAAGGATTAAGGCTCCCCGACAAAAATGGAAAATTATCCCAACGGGGGGTCAACCTTCCCAGTCGGGGAGGGGGAGCAGCCTCTGGGGTCACCCTTAGGTTCTGCTGAGGTTTAAAATATTTAGTTAGATTACTTCAGTCTGTATTAAAGGTAAACAAGTCTTGAATATATTAATAGGTATAAAAAACTTTAAAGAGGCTCATTGAGTTGATATCGATTATTTTTGTAAAGAGTCTGAAGGAAATCATTGCATGACAATGTTTCTAGTTAGCCTCACTACTCAGTGCTTCACCTTCTATAGTAATTGAATATATGAGAAATTGTAGTTTTTGTAGACCGGGATTGCATATGATTTCTACCTAATGGTGGAAAGTGTCTGGTCACAAACTTGTAATAAATGATTTTAATCATAAATTACCCTATCATTGCCATCTCAGTGGTGAGTCAGATGTGCAGAATCTCTCAGTTTGATCATCTACCATCAAAATGTGAGTAGATCTCAACAGGTGTGAAATAAAATCATAAATTTTATGAACAAACTCAATATGCCCATTTAAAGAATTCTTCAATGTTGCTCCTCAGTTGTGCACAGTTGATTCAAAGTCTTGGGCAATAAGTTGTAATAGGGCTTGTTTGTTTGTAAGGTTCTACTTGCTGATTGCATTATGAAGTGTTTTCTTTCATAAAGACTTACAGTCTCTGTGCTGGATACAATACATAATTGGGCACTGATTAAGCATGTTGTGATTTGCATCGTGCTACTATGAGTAGTAACAAGTGATTACTGCATTTCGACATATTGTTGTTGACCTTTTTTAGGAAGACGAGCAAATAGCTAGAATGGACGGAATAATTGGTTACTTCATGGAAAGTCTTGTGCGCTTAGGACTGGATGAGTGTATGAACATTATTATTGTAGCTGATCACGGTATGGCTAACAGAACTTGTGATCAACTATATGTACTCGATGACGTAAGTAATATCATAGTCTTTGTACTAAACCATCCTCTCAGAGTTATAAATCTATTCTCATTTATAATTTACATTTATGACTAATTTTTTTAAATCTAGGATCTATGAAATTCCCAGCTATTGCAAACTCCCAGTAATTTTAAATGGAGTAGAAAAATGCGTCATCCTAAAAGGCGATTCAGGTTTTGCCAGCCAAACCTAACTTTTATTTATTATATCGTTTTTAATGCAATTTTGAAACTGTTTAGGTTTTGAAAGTATTGACTTATTTTTAAATTTATTGATTACTTATTCCTGTTGAAATGTTTTGTACTTGTAAAAAAAGTAAGGAATATTCTGATCGTGTTTGGTAAAGACGTGAACAGAAGTCTACGTCTCTAAAGTCCCGTCTACACGATTATAAATTTGTTCAAAACTTCATCATACGTCTTGTGTGACGATGTTCATGGACAAAGGTATTATCTTGTAGACGGGCTTCCCAACGGAGTCAAACAACATCCAACATGTATGACGGTGTTCAATGTTTAGCTGCATGTTTCATCTGTCCAACGAATGTTCAAAACATACGAGAACGTCTCGGTCTATTCTCATCACTTGCTCATTACGTATGGTCGTAGGAACAGAAATCGCCTACACATGGGCATTACTTAATTACCGGGATATTCAACAGTAATGAAGTATTCAGAACATTTTAAGTCAGAGGAGTTTGGGGCTACATTATATGGGCCATAAACATTACGCATATGGTACACGTTGCTGCATAATCAAGGCGGGAATCTGGGAAACAATGCCATGCATTTGCATGACGATGTTCATAGACAAATGTATGATCGTCTAGAAGGGACCTTAAGAATGTAGATCTGACAATCAGAGATTTGGTGACTACCTCGACATGGGTGGCAATGGTAATCTATATAGTATGCTTTGTAACGATGCAATTGAGCAACTCCTCCCCTTTATACAAATTTATCTAGAACACCAAACTGACATAATAGTTTCATTACCTGGAATCTGAGATACGGTAACAAAGCATTATTTCCCCCCTCAGTTCATCGACAAGGATGATTACTACACAAGAGATACCGCAGGAACTATGCTCCGTTTGGATCCTAAGTCCTCTTGTAAGTTGTATATAACAATTATTTTTATGCATCATAATATACCACCTTTAAATTATAACTGTGTGAGCAAAATTATCAAAGATTATGATATTCCATTAACGGCTACAAAGAGTTCCATAGCTAGAAAGTCCGAAATGAGGTATAAGGTGCATGGCACTACAAAAAAGGAGAACACCCACACAAGGAATATTCCTTAAAGATTTCACTGATCGAATTATTTATTTGCCAGACGGAAGACAAACTTCCGTCTCAATTCTCTGCATGGAAGGGGAAAAGACATGACTTTTGCATCTCAGCTAAGCAGCTGGGCTATCTTCAAATCGTGCAACTGCAGATGATATTTTACAACTGATGATATGTCACTAAAGCATTAACATATAATCTAATTTCGAGCAGGAATTTTTTAATTACTGTTAAATGGCGAGAAAGTAACTCAGTAACACAGTACTGCATGCTTTATAAACCCCATTTGGTAATATTACTGGAGAGCCGGATGTTAGGAACTCATTCCTCTGGTATCCCATCAATAGGATCAAACTTCTATGAGGATAAATGAAATTAATCAGATAGGTGGTACCTCCCTGCTTTACGCACTGACGTCACGGCCAACCTACTCGGCTGTATGTTACTCGTCTTTTGACTGGAATAAGTTATATTGTCCCTTTATTACGTAAGCTTCTTATATGATATCTGCGCCAGTCTTCACTTGTGGTAATGCTAGGTATGACGTGACACGAGTGTAAAGCATATAATAGTCTTATTTTTCCACCCGTCTACAGCTGCTGATCCCCAATGGGTCGTTGACCAGTTGACGGTAAAGTTGCCATATGTTACTTTATTTTTTTTTATAAATTTTCAAGGTGGGTAAGTGTTAACATTGGTGTTACTGGTTGGCAAAGTTATGATCCTTAGGTAGTACTGCGGTGCCGCTAAAGTATTGTTTCGTTCTATTAATTTTTAGAGAATACTTCGAATGTGTCATAGCAATAAGTGAGGGTAGTTCATTCCGTGCGACTTAACATGTCGGTGTAGGAGGGAAATATGATGCTTTTATTATACATTAATTAAGAATTGTATCATTCATGTCCCTCGAAGGCGCCCTCTTTACAGGAAAATTAAAGTTTCACATTTTTAATATGCGAAAAAATGCTACCTGTTAGAAAATGGAGTTCGGTATGCACCAATAAGGCCTCGAAAGTTGTAATTTTCCTAGCTCGTGAACAATGACTGTTTTTTTTTGGGGGTAACTGTAGGTAGGGAAAAAGTAGCAAACTGAACGAAAAGAACAGACTGTAACGGACCTTTGATCTTACATAGCTATCGGAACAAGTTTTTAATAAATATTAATGATGTTAACATAGGTGTCACTCATTTCAGTGTCAACATGAAGTCGCCGTACCGTACTTGAAATGGAATACACCAAAGAGGTGGCACTACATGAACAATATACGTATTGAGGACATCCTAGTAACCGTTCCCGAAGGATGGACAGCCTCAGAGTAAGACTTTTTTATGTTGGAAGTCATCCATGAACAAGAAATATTATTCTCCATTAAAGTATTAAGACCATTCGAACCTAAAACGATCACATTAAGAAAATTCTAACTTCAACTTATGATGGTTATTACTACTTTTTTACAACTACAGCGGACCTTCTACATGGTGTAATGGAGGCACTCATGGATATGACAATCTTGGAACGTACATGAGGGTAAGGTACTCCTACGCACGGTCGGGTACCTACCGTGGGGTCGGGTACCTACCGTGGGGTAGGGTACTCCTCTAAATATGATCAAGGATTTTGAATCTCGGTTAGCTACTACCCTAAAACAAGGTTGGATACTATGTATGTGTTAGGTACTCTCAAAAGGTGTCGGTCCCTATCACTAGAGTAAATTGCCCTTACGAATGATCAGCATGTGGGCAAGGTACTCTTAATACATGTTTGAGACCTTATCATTATCGTAAGTTATAATCCGGCATGGTAGGGCAAACTACTACGATGATGAAGTGCAATCTCAAGATTGGTCGGAGACTCTGCCAAGAGGGTCTGTTAGTGTTAGAAATGGAGGGAGACAGTACGATAAGGACAATGTAATTTTAAACGTGGTTTGGTATACTTACCAAGGAATACTCACACATGGACGAATAAAGAACTTTTGGGGGTCCCCGCAAAACGATGCTCTGATGCCCCCGCGCTCAAGCCCATAGCCAGACTAGAGGGGTGGAGGATATTTCAAAGGATGGAAACGGAACCTGGGTGTATTTTTGAAAGTATGACACTATCTAAGCAAAGCGCCATCACCAATTAGACCGTGTCTTACCCAAAAAAATTTTTTTGTTTAAAATAGCTCATAGACTGCGGCAAATAACACTTGCAAGGTACTGTAAGATGCATCGGACAAATACATTTCAGAGTTCTCATATTATAGAAATTCTATAGTCTTTAAAGTCAATAGCTATTACAAAAGGGAAATTTCATTTTGTATAACCACTTACACGCAAATGTGATGAACTGTTAATGTAATGCACTGCTTTCCTACCGGACAGCAATGAAACGTCAAAGTCCAAGATTCAACAAATTTGATCCATATTACGTAACTGCCTTTTAGTGACATAAACCATGCTTTTAACTTTCAATTTCAAATCTCATGACCCCTTCATGCGCTGGCCTTTGGCAACTGCTCATTTGTACATGTGATATGCCGACCCTTTGCTCTGAAACATGGCAGGCATTCTAATGAGGGTAAAGAACTTGTACTCAACCTTCAATTGTAGAAGCTGTATAATCAATAAACTATTTGACAGCTTTTAAGGCAAACAATTCTAGTTTAATTCGTTGAGATGATTATATAGAGTTAAATTCTTTTGCGGAATCGTACAGATTCGGATCCTTGCATTTAATAGGTAAAGTTTAAGTGTATAATACTGCAATTTGGCTATTAAATATGTAAGCTGTTCAGAATCAGTTCGATAGGATTATATCCAGGAGGACAAAGTGTCCATAAATGATTTGTAAGTGGCTGCTTAGAATTCATCTTGACTCTTTTGAGAGATTTTAGCGACGTGTTTTAAAACGTATAGTCCAGACCGAATTTTAGTTTAGATATGTAAAAATAGGAACTTATTTGATGCATTCTAATCACTTTTTATTTAATGACTATGTTTCGTTCTAGAGAGTCTAGCTTTTGAAGTCACCTCATTATTTGTGAAAAGAAAACTTGAAGAAAGCAGGAGTAATATCGTAGATCCAATCTGGTGGCCAATTTTTTGAATTTCCTATATTTTTCAATGAAGTGTAATTACCTGAAAAGGATAGGATTACTAGTTTGTCTTAAGTATGTTTAAAGTTTTCAACATTTCATTACCCAAGATGCATTGACAGTATGATTGCATTAGAGTTTTGTGGTGCAATACGGAAGGCAAATTGTAAGGGATCGGCAAACACTGGTTATCATTATGACCCCATGAAATCACACCTGTTTGCCCCAAGTTCACTTGCTATATACACAATGTGGAAACTCCAATATATCGTTAAGGGAACATAGTTATTGACTGGCAGTTCACCTCTGGTGAAAAGTTAGACAAAGCTGCTTTTAACAATCCGAATATTAAGTATCATTTCTTGAACGAAAGTATTTTCTTCTTTATAGGCCTTGTTTGCAGCGTACGGTCCAGCATTCAAGACTGGAGCGGTATCGGAGCCGTTTGACAACATCGAATTGTATGAATTAATGTGTGGTAATAAAACACTAAATTTACCTTCCTTCTAGTGCTAGAGAATGAAAACAATTATGTTACTGATATATTCTGCTGTTAATGTGTCCAGAAATCTACAAGAAGGTGAAAATAAAAATGAAACTTTTCTATAAATACCTCGTGAGAAAAACCCTGTGATGTTACAGAGATATATTGCAGAACTATGCGTGAGGGTATCTTGTGAGCATAATGTGTATATCAGACCCGTAGCCAGCTTTTACCTGGGGGGGGGGGGTTCGTCATGCCCGGCAGGACTATCTAAGCGAAGCGCGATCATCGGTTGGCGCGGAGCTTACAAGAAAACTTTTGGCTTTACAAACCCCTCCGATGGCTGGAAACGAAACTTCCCGAGTGTTTTAAGCTGCATGTACCCAACCTTGAAATATGGATCGCATGTCTGCAATTTCTCAATTAATACAAAAAAATCAATCTATGAAAAATGTTAATATATGTTTCTAAGCGGAGCGCCACCGTCATTGGCGCGGAGCGTAACACAAAATTTTCGGCTTTAAAACGCCGAGATGGCCGGAAAAGGCACTTCCCGAGTGTTCTAAGCCCACACTTTGAAATTCTCCCCGCTTTTTGGAGCACTTGACAGATATTGGGGGGGGGGCTGGACATACCTTTAGCCCCTACTTTTTCATTTTTCATCGCCGCCACTGGGGGAGGATGTGGTTCTCCCCCTCCCACCCCATTGAGTTTTTGCAATTTTTACATCAAAATTGAGCGATCTGGTGAACACCTAAGGTGGAATTTTTAGACATTTTAAATCAAATAAAAACATGACAAAAAGCTTAGCCACAAAAATTGTAAATGGGGGCCAACAACGGAGTAAAAGAGGTACCCATAGGCAGGGCAAATTGATCCTACAATTATATTATTGAAGTGTATAAAAGTGAAAAAGAGAAATGCACCAAAAATGTGTTTGTATTTTCCCGAAAAAACATGGGGCATGCTTAAATTTCATGTGCCTAATTTGGGCCCAAATGAAAGGTTTATTACCTTGTATCAATGTTTTCTTTATTCCCTCCGGAGTTAGTGTGTGGCTGTATGAGAGTTACTGTAAGAGTCAAAGGGGCCTTAGGGAATTGTGTTGAACTGAAACAAAACAGCTACTCATACGGCTTACATTGGCTAAACCAGCGGAAGTGACATTTTGCCCTGAAAACGCCAAAACTCCATTTAAAAAAAAAAAAATAGGTTTGGGCGGGAGGGAGGTTCGTGCGACCCCCCTGAACCCCCTGGCTACGGGCCTGTATATTTAGGGGGAAGGCTGTCCCTACTAATGTCTTTTGAATTCTTAGCTTTTTAAATGTCTGAAAATCCATTCCTCATTTGGTGATCATAAAGTTTGTTACGTTGAACATTTTCGCAACTGTGGAGTTGTAAGCTTCAAATTATAATTTTATGCTATTTTTTCAAACAGAAATTCTTGGCATTACACCAGCTCCTAACAACGGTACTAGAGGTGCTTTGCATCATATTTTAAAGGACCCGGTGCCACTGAAGCACTCAGGCGTGACCAACACTACTGTCCTATTGGACTGTAATTTCCCCGCTGATGATGCAGCTTACGAACAGAGGCTATCAGATGATAGTACTGGTTGCACTTGTACAAAATTTAATGTAAATGAGAGGTTTTGTCTAGTCCATTTTAAACAAAAACGTTTTGAGTTTCAAATGTAATAGAGCTTATTTCAGAATAATAAATGCTTTTGAGGAATGCGGTATATTTAAACAAAGCTCATATCTAAAAATGTATATTGCATGTCCTGAAATATCTATTTATTTAAGCTTCTCTAAACATAAATGTATAGACTGCAGTTTTGTACACCAAACTTATGACCTACTGTCAATCAGAAACAGGCCATATGCGTATGTTTGCGTTAACCTTGGACTCTGTGCATTAGCTTAACAACTTTAAGAAGACTAACCACTGTCAGTTGTTGGCCACAATATCAATATTTAAGCTTTTCAATGGTCTGATCGGTTAGATCACGTCAGATGTGAAAAGAAAAATTAAAACTAGCAACAATCCTGGAATGTATTTATGGTACTATAACATTTTATATCTAAGCTAGTCATATACATCACAGACTTGTGCATTTTTATATACACTTTGTGTTTCCAGAAAACTGAAATAAAGGATGATTACGATTCTCGCCTTCAGTATGGTACGTGGGAGGTACTTTGTTTCAGATCGTTTTACCAGTAATATTATATTTCAAAGAACAACATTTACCAGTTCAAGTAAACAGTTATACTTATCAACGGACAGCGCATATTGTGCTAAGCCTTATGTTACAACGAAATACTGTTGGAGAGCAATAAATTGACCTGTAAATTGTTTTGTGATTTGTACAGGAATATTTGTTAATGATGTTAGTAAATGAACTTTTAGCTGCTGCAAATAATCACAAAATCGTTTGGGGTATTTTCAACGTCTTAGTATTCAAACGATAGTACATATTCGTAATATATCCGTACTCACATTTACGACTGCATTCCTTGACATTCTTTCTTCTTTTGGCAGCAGACGTTTCATCAGCGAGTGCATTACAAAGTATATTTGGTCGTTTAATTCATTATCATATTTTCCATTTTCGTAGTTTCAGATAATGTCGAACTTCATGCCCCCTTCGGATTGCCTGTCACCCAGTTTCAAGGAGATGTTTGCGAATTACGGCACAAGAATTACTTTACATTGTACAGCCATAGCATTGGAGCTCCTCTTTACGCTACTTTTACGATAGCCAAAGATCAGGTAGGAAGGACAATGAGTTCTTAGAAAACTCAACGTTTTATTCTTTGGATAACTGTTTCATCAAAGATATGCACGCCTTTATTCTTCCCCTAATTTGTGAGCAACGAGTTCCTTCAATAAACAGGTGAACACTCTTTTGAACACTGGTGGTGGCAGGGATCTTCAAGTGAAGGTAAACGCGGTATTTGACACCAATGTAGCAAAGTAAGATGGTTAAAACGCCTTCCGCATTGCCGGAAATAAGACTTCCAGGGGCGTTGTATATATTGTATTGAAGGACACTTTGTTTTGACATCTCTTGTTTTAAAGATTTACACACTGAAAGGTAAATTTGCAGAAAAGTGATATTCGGTGAAATCACTTTTGCTGGCTAAAAGAGACATTACATTCTGAATTGGTCTTTTCTCCTCCCTTATTCTCCCCGTGACATTGCCAGTACCTTTAGGTACTAACTAATGCAGGAAAGACACCTTAGTACTTGTATGTTGTTAGATAAAACAGAGTATCCATGTTATAAAAGCCAAAAATGTACCATATTGTAACGGAGAGGAAAGGCAAATGTGAGGTTGTTCTTTGCACATTCCACTGTTTTGACGTAGTAGTATACGGTCATTATCGGTTGAACTTTTGATCTTACATTTTCCAAAATGCCCCTCGAATTCTTGGCGAAAAGCCGGATAACGAAAACCAGACTTATACCCCAAAAGAGTTCTGCTCCCCAAGGGAGGTACGTCAACTGAAGGAATAACAAGAGACTGAACATGACCGACCTCTTGACCTTCAGACCTCTATATCATGGGTCTGACCGTGACTGACCGTACGGTTTTTTGCTTCGGCTCTTGGCCAAAGAGTCGAAGGGACTTTGGAGAAAGTTCATGCCTGAAGGTAAAGGTAAAGATGTTGGTCATGTAAGTCTTTTTTATCCTTCGGGAGAAGTGGCTCCTTTTGGGAGCAATACTCCTTCGGGGTTAACGTTTGTTTTTCTCCCTTCAGCCAACTTTTTCTTAGTGTGTTTAAGAAAGCATTTGTTGCCTACACTCCGGCGTAAAATTGATGGAAAAGTAAATGACTCCTTTACTTTATATGTCAAAACCAAATAGCCATCATTTGTGACATTGTCAACCAAGTTGATACAGCGTCAAATTGGAAACTACTCGACTAGGTTTGTTTTGAAAAGCCGAGGGTAACCTTCCTCCCAATCACTTGTAGACACATTCTTCCTGCCGCGAAGAATTACTTCCTCAAAAAACTTTTTGTTAATATTTTCTGGACGGTATAAACAAATCGATGCTCGACCTTTTACAAAACGGAAATGTGCAGACAGATACTTTGGATTCATTTGGTTTTAAGAGCAATGGCACAATGAAGAGTATCGTGTTGCAGTAAGATAGAATAGAATAGAACAAGAAACCAAACTATTCTGATCTTAAATTTTGTCTTTCCTTTTAGCTACAAAATATTGCCGAAGAATATTCTGATTGCTTAGTTCGTCCTGATGTTCGAATCGATGATGATGTATCTATGTTCGATTGTACATACTTGAATTCCAACATAACTGGTGACATGGCAAACATAGAAACTGGATATCTGTATCCACCGTGTGAGTCAACTGAACATGAGCCTTTATCAAGGCGCCTTCAAGTTGCTTCTTTCTTAACATATGTATACAACCCCTATATCTGTAGAATCAAGAAAAAACTTAGCTAGAGGAATATATTAATGTTAAGCATTACATACGAAGACATATTCTGTTAACGAAGCACAGATATTTAAGTACAAATAATATTAGGTTTTAAATGCTTGGATGATAAAATTGTAAGAACGAAGAATGAAAATCCTTCATCAGAAGTCACAGATAGCAATGAACTAGCAAGATCATGGAATCATTTATGAGGATTGAAACTTAAAATTCAATCACCCTACAGTTACAGCACATACTGTAACTCATGTCTTGAAGAGCAACGGAAATGGTCAATGCCATAATGATCTTACGTTGTTTCGATACTGTACTTACACCCATATGTGTTGTTTTTATTATGCAGTCTTTGGACAAAATGTTGCCGAGGCGATGGATGGTTTAATAACGTCTAATACTGTTCCTCAATTTAAAGGATTGAATGACGGTAAGAACACGTAAGAAATATAGTAGCCAGAAATCTGCCCCATGGATGGTGCCAGGAGTTGCCCGACGGGGGAGGGGCAGCAATCTGAAGATTCGAGAAATGTTGCACAATGGACTATTTCAAATTGTGCAAACGTATTTCATTATTTTGTGTCTCAGCAACTGGGTGGGCTGTGAAGATGGGTGTTAGATGAATGAGATTTATTTCTTAACCTCTTAAATTATATATATATATATATAATTCTGTAATTCTGGACTTAAGGTTCACTGTACTGTCTAGAATTGTTGTCTTTATCTTTTTGTAATCATTCATTTCTGCATGTACCATTGCTGAAGACATTAATTTTTGTTAAAAACTTTGAGAAGTAGTGTAAGGCGCTAAGTTGATGATTTAAATTATTCTTATTAATTAAGCGATGATATTTTATTAAAGAATAAGTGATATGACTTTACCTGCGGTCCCGTCTTCACACATATTGCTCCACGAAAATCTAACTGTTTTAGAAAACAGATAAAAAAAATGTCATGCTTTTCTCATTTAGTCATGCTAAGTGTGCAATTTGCTTTAAGTAGAGAGAAAAAAATAGAAATGCACCCTCAAATACACCAAAACAAAAAGGTACGAAGTCAATAAAAAGTTGGAACCCATCATTGTAATACCGTCATGCAAGGTGGAATGAAAGAAATGTCCTTGGTAACCTGGAAATTTTGTATCAAACGTTGTTCCCTGTAATCCTAAGGAACAAAGTGTTTAACTTCGCGATTCATTATTACTTGGCAACTGTGATAAAAAATAAAACCAGGGGCAGGAATGATGTGTTATAAATTTAAGTGTTAAGTTTGCAGAGGGCTAAACTACAAAAAAAAAAACCCGAACAGTTAAAAGTGAAAAGCTTATGATGAATTTAACAAAGGAGAGGCTCTCCCGATCCCCGGCCCAGAGTTATTACAAGTAATAAGAAGCTTTAAGAAGCATTCATCCGCAAAGATATTTTGCTGTACTTGTTGGATCCCATTTAGACTTGGCTCGAGGATTGTGTTTTCCGAACAATGTTATTAAGTCTGACCAACCATCACAGAACTGCTTTTCAGTACTTTCGTTTGATCAGTTACAGCAAC